>JAODAC010044867.1:0-56764 GCA_027575185.1 Mimaenictus wilsoni | reverse complement strand
ATTTATCAAAGTCACCCAAGACATCGCGGCAAGGAAAGACGTAATTCGGATTACCAGGTCGGGTTCCCGGGGTCTCTGTGGCGCACATGGTAGCGTGCCCCAAAGGTCGCCGGATCGAACCCGGTCGAGGGCTTCAAATTTTCTCTTTCCGTGTTCAAATTTTAATTTCAATTAATTAGTTTCTTTGTAAATTCATTAACTGTGCTAAATTATTACACATTCTTTGATATGTCATTGCTAGCTAGTCTGGGGTCGTTCAGATAAGATTGTTTGATAGTAGTTGTGTGAATGTGCTAGGAAAAAAATATCACAAAGTACTTGCTCTCAAACATTTTATACATTTTCTTTCCTATAAAGATTCCAAAAAGCGTGGTAGAAGTATTCAGACTCTCTTATAAAGAAATTTGACCTTAGATCTCTATGATCATTAGTGAGTAATATTAGAAATTAATATTATGGATAATAAGAAGACCTATACATGAAGACTTATACAAGAAGACCTATACATGAAGACTTATACAAGAAGACTATACAGGCCTATTTAAAAATTGGAGATCTGAAACGGAATAATAATTGAAGCACATCGGTTATTTCAACTTCCAGTGATAAATTTATAGTAATTTATTTCGCTCTCCTCCTCTAAATGAAGATAAATTTTTGTCTGGTGCAATTAAAATTAATTAATAAGGCTTTTTATATAGGCTAAATTGTGATCATGATTTATAAACTGGTTTAAACGTTCAATTATGGCAACTTCCTATGCGTTGATTAAAACGCTCACGTAAATGAAATAAACAAATTTAAAAAGGTAATTAATTGTGACCTCTTCATTTTTTTGTCTGTAGTTTTAAAATTACTTACAATTAGTAGTTAAAGTCCAAGTCCAAATAAAAATTGAAAGTTAAAGAAAAAAAGTGTTAAAAGTAAAGAAACTTTTCGTTTTTCTACTTTTTAGTTGGGAACCCATGTTTTTAGATTTTAGTTTCAAGTTTTTTAGTTTTAAACGTTCAGGAATGAAATTAAAGTTATTAAAAATATTATCAATTTATTAATAAACAGGATAATTAACTCCTCCACTCCTAGAAATTCTCGAATTATCAAAATCGAGAATTATAATAAGTTTCTACTCAACTTTGAAGCTTTTTTGAAATCAAATAAGACATTTACAAATTTCACAAATTTCTAATTAAAACAATACAATTAAAACAATTACGCAAGTAAGGTAACTCCGTATATTTTTGCAAGTCAATTTAACCCCTTTTGTTTTCACCTGATTGTGAATACAAATAAGTTTTGGAAACCTAATTAATTCTGTTTAGTTGCATTTTGGAAAAATTAATTACTCATGAAGTATTCCTTTTGTAATCTCAAAGGTAAGAACTTCAAACTTAGTTTGTAAAACACAAACCAACTTGTTCAGCAAAGTGAAACAAATATAAAAAAAGTTTGCGAATGTGTTTTCAGTTAGGTTACTTGTGTTCAGTCAGCGTTCTTTATTTCCTGCTGGCGCTGCACTTAATTAAACACGCACCCGAAGCAATTATAAATTATAATTTCCATGTGAAACTTTACCTTTCGAATTTCAAATTACCATCGGCGAGCCAAGGGCTTCCCGAATCGAATTCCGCGCAAAGGGGCGAACGACGCAAACGTTAATGTGGCACGCACCCAAATGTGGTTTGTTCACTTTCGGCACATTATACCGAGTACGCGGAAGTAGTAGTAGCTATAGCGGTACGCACGCACAGACGATGGAAGTAAAATGATGCACTTTGCTACTCGAGGCGCGGCATATTTCAGCTTTTCTTGTGCAAGTTCGCCGGCGTCTGGCAGGGCATATACTCGTATGCCGGAGAGAAGAGACAAAATCACTCTCCCGTCCGTCCGTCGGTCCGTCCCACGTAGGGACGCCGCGGCCGATAAAATTAGATTTCGTGTGTGGTATGTGTGCGTATATGTGTATGCATAGATGGGTGCACCACGTCGAGGACGGCGGCGCGGCGTTTGTGCAGCGGTATGAAACCGCGTCGATCGCACAAAAGTCGCGTGCGTACTGCGTTTTGTGTTTAGAAGCGCAGGTTATTAACATTCGTTCACTCGACAGAGCGGTAAACACACATACACACGGGAACGTATACTAACGCAGTTGAGTTAAAGCGGTGTTTATATTGAGAGCGAGTTAGAAAATGAGAAATGCAGAGATGCGTAATGTCGATTTTAGAGAAGTTTCGAGTGTGCTTATATTTTGAGCTATTTTTTAAATTTCATAGAGGACGTTCAGAGTAAATACAATGAGTAGAATTTTAGGTAATATTATACTATTAGGTTATATTATAATATTATATGAAAAGTCCCCGCAGCGGTATATAGCTCTCCATGAAGCAGGAAGAATGTCGATTAAATGGGAGAGTGCATGGAGAGTTGCGAGGTATGAGGAATGTCTGAATAGAATGGGTGACGATAGACTGGTTAAGAATGTTTGGGAAAGGTGCGCAAGGAAATCTGGGAGTGAATGGATGAAAGTAAGAAAGAAATCGTATGAGGCGGTAGGCTTCTCAAGAGAAAAAGTTGACCGCATGCTTTGCACAAGCTGTTGAATGAATGTTAGCCGGAGACTAGGAGAGATTGAAGAACACCAAAGACAAGGTAAAATTAGGGAGAGTACATATAATCCTGAATATTAAGGTATTCAAACTATTGGCAGGCGGCCAAACTATAGGAAATGAGTGTAGAAGAAAAAATTCTAGTGGCAAGACCAAGATGCGGGTCTGAGGAGCGGGGGAGAAAAGTATGGATTGGCTAGCAGTATGTCAGGTGTATACTTTGCGGAATGGGCCAGGATACATAAGAAGAGCAGGAAAGAGTGTGCAAGGTGGGCTGAAAGATAGTGGTAGGGGGGTGGCAACGTTAAAGGTCCTGACGAAGAGGAGACAACTGCTCAGGAAAGCGATGGAGTGGGAAGAAGAAGGTCGTAACCATATAGCCTGATGTTGGGTAGAAGTGTATTTTAGTATATATAATTTGTTTTCTTTTTGTCAAAGTTGGAATCGTTATTGTCATCATTTAAGTTAATAATTAGGTTTAATGATTAATATGTTATGTTATGTTGATATTTTGTAGTGTAATATTTAATTGTACAAGGAACTATCAAATAAGAGGTAATGCCAATAAAGGTTTCTTTATTATTATTATACCGCTACACCAATGTTTTATTTTTCTGCGCAAAGTTGGACTTTCGCCAACTTTATTAGAACTTCAATATTTACCAGACAGGGGTAAGGAGGGACATAATGTTTGATTTTGTCTACGATTTATGTCTACGACAGAGGTCCACGGATATCAGTCAGATATCAAATAGATTTATCTAATCTTTCGAATATTTGCTACCGAAGTAAAACTATGGTGATGTTCATTTTGAGAGCGATTAGAAGAGAAGCGAGGAAAGGAAGCAATATATTGATTTTAGAGATGTGAGTTTCTTTTAAATTGGAGAGACTCCTGATAGAAATAAAAATTAAGGATATGTTTATATTGTAAGTGAAATTGAGATTTGTAATGTTTATTCTAATAGGAAAATGAGCAACAAGAGTTTTGGTCCTCTTAGTTTATGTCAACCCACAGATTTATCAATTGCTTCTAATATATGCCAATGGAGTAGAAGGCAATGTTCACATTAAGAACGGCCGGAAGAATAGTGACAATTAGATTTATTTAAACAAGACCGACTCTGGATTATGACCTCAGCTGTTCTGTGTATGATAATGGAGTAAAGTAAGTTCACACTGAAAGCGAGTAAAATACATTGTACATTTAAAGTTGTTAAAAAAAATATTGTGCTATTCCTAGATGTAGATGGATAACAGTGAGTTGTTAAATTTTATGATCGTAGTTGTTTTGACTTATGTTACAAACATGTTTCAAACGTTATACGGTTAAGGGCGTACACCGTTAACACTGATTTGAAAGGGAGATTGGAAGAGCAGTGAGAAAGTTAGGAAAAAATGAAGAGATTTAATTCTAAACTAGAAAATGCACCTGATATGTATCACATATATGGGCATATCCATGGGCCTAGATATCTTTTGCAAGACAAGGGTTATCGTTGCAGAAGTCTTCTTCACCTTGGGCGAAGCTAATAACCTACCAAAAAGGGAATTAATATGTCCATAGTTACCCAGAAATAATTCTGGAAGAATGACATGCAACTAGCCCATGTCTTGGAGAGATTTGAAATGCCAGTCCTGTGTCTCCTGCCTAGTCCTGCCTTCTATTCATTTATGTCTAGCCTTACGAATATATTCCAATAGAATAAAGCTAAGAACATGTTCACATTGACAGCTATTGGAAGAACAGTACAGAAAGGTACATGAAAATAAATAGCAAACACCACTTCCTTTCATTGTTAGTCACACAAGTTAAGTCAAATTCTTTTGTTAAACTACTAATTGAAATAGTAGACATCGAAAAAACAAGATACGTTTGTAAGACTTCTAAAATTTCACTTCTATTATTATCTGTCATGCCGTTTATCATCCATCCGTAGGAAAATCTAAGACTGTCCTTTTTCTTAAAAGTCTTGATTCGTCTAAAAGTTTCCGCTCTAATTTGATCGGATCTAGTCTTGAGTGAAATAACTTTCAAGTAGGATAGGTCCCCACTTGGAAGTTGTGTCGAATTCACTTTGACTTGAAAGGTGTAATAAGTTTAACCTTTAGAATTTTAAGAGGCTTCCTTTTTCTTCAATTTGAATCGACTGCATTTACAGTATGTACCTGAAATTTTTGTTCCAATGTGAATATTCACAGTTATTTCTGAATATAATTATGGTATTTCCTAAATTATTCCCTAAATGTTTCCTGAAAACTCCAGGGAATTTATTAGGAAAACTTTATCAAAAGTTTTTCCCCTATTTGCCCTGAATATATAAACAATGTCCTAAGTATCGCTATCCTAGACATACGTTGCTTTCACTCCTTCTACTAGAAGTACAACAATTCCTAAAGAGAACCCAACCGGAGTGTTTCGAGGTACATGAGTTAACTGCAGTGGATTCCGCTTTATATGGACACATCAGGGCAAGTACCTTTTGTCCTGTTGGTCCAAAGTATTTTGCATTCGTTAACTTGCTCAAAACTCCTTAAAAACACAGCCATGTATTAATAAATTACATGAATATAGGTTAAATTTCAAATATTCTCAGACCACTATCACAGGACACTATTTATTCATAATATTCTCTAAAATAAGTGTTTACATTTCGCCTAGAAACTATATGCATTCTCAGGACTCTTGCTAACAATGTAAACACATCCTTAGATTCGCCTGCTTTCGCCGATCTCCTCCCACAGTCGGCACAACCACACCACACCACACTCCAATCCCACACGCATCAATCAATCCGCACGCAAATGGCAATTTGCAAGTACCGCAAGGTATGCGCAAAAACAACGCGCTGACATACTAAGGTGTACCGCTTTTGTGGCTGTTGTTGTTTGGCGCGCCACGTTTATTTTCAACGCAAATCACGACGGCAAAAGTGCGCTGGAATTGCACGTCGATTAAAAGTGAAATTTCGGAATCGGCTTTGGCACGCGATTGGGATAAACACGCCGAGATATATTCGCGCAGATTGAGATGTTTTGGCCCCCGTTGTTTTTCTTTTAATACTCTCTCTGCGTTGAGCCGAAAATTGAGTGTTTGTTATTGCAATTAACGGCATTTATTTGGTTCATGGAGACGGTGCAGTTCTTAGATGCGTGACGCAGCCGCCAATCACTGCTGTTAAACTGTTTTTCTCTTTCTTTTCAACTGCAAAGTCAATTTTGATGTTGATAACCTGTGCTAATTAGCGTATGAACGCATAAAATTAGCATCGTAATTTTCGCTTGTAGTTGCTGTTAGCGCTGTTCTAATTTTAGACGCGTTTTATTTTCTTTCCATGTTGCTGTATAATTTTGGAATTATTTTTAGTTGTTTGAAATTATTTAATGATTTATTTGAAATGATTTAACGTTTTATTATGATTTCCTAATAATAAATTTCTATTAAAGCATGAGCACGTGTAGCAATAAGAGTAGGAGTTGGAGTATTTCAAAATTATACACACAACTAATCAATTAGTATCAAAATATACAAGACATTAATAAGACCAATGATGTTATATGCAACTGAAACATTGACACTAACTAAACTACAAGAGGAAGAAATAAGTAGACTTGAAAGAAAAATAATAAGATATATAACTGGACCAATAACCACGAATGGGATAGAAGAAAGACAAATAAGGAAGTAGAGGAAGAACTAACTGAAGACACAATTATTAAAAGAATAAAATACCAAATAATAAGTTGGCTTGGTCACATATGGAGGAAAAATGACACCGAAATTGTCAAACAGGAAAGCGATAACTTAAGTAAGAAATTAAGAACATAGGGATTGATCACCCCTATATTAATATGATCAGCAAGCCTCACATGAGGTAGAGATACCCGAGATGGTGACACGCTTATATATATAATCAATTAATGGACTATTATATTTTAACAAATTACTTAACAAGTTTCTCTAAGTTTGAAGGAACTATTCCCAAAATTAAAAACTAATCAATTGACCATTTCAGAAATTTCTACATCCTTTCACAGTGACTTGTGACTAGTGACTTGCGTTGTCAGACGCGGTGCTTTTTTGATGATTGTAAGCTTCTTGAGCCTGAAGCCATGGGTCGCTGATGCCAAGCATTTCTCTTAGTTTCACGCTGCTAGTTTGAAACCGGCACCGGTAGCGTATCTCATTGCTCTCCTTAGAACACCACTGAAGACGGGAGGTAACGTTTTGTTGTCGGGAGCCCAGATTTCGTGTCCGTATGATAACTGTTTGAAAATTATTGTCTTGATAATGTTAGCTTTCATGTATTCTTTTAGGTGGCTGCTCTTCCGTAAGACGTAGAGCAGCTTCCTAAAGGTGCTTCTTGCCACTGCTGCCCTTCTTTTGATGTGGGGTTTAAAAGATACCCCTCGCTTCTTGCATATACTAAAGTGAACTCTCAGGTATGTTGCGGTATTCTTGATTTTTAGGTGTTGTTCTCCAAATTTTATCGTATTAAATTTGGGTAGTCTTTTACCCACTTTTAAAATTTGGGTCCTCGCTGCGTTGACTTTTATTCTCCATAAATCGCAAAATTTCAGGGTTATTGAGAGAATATTCTTTAGGACTTTATTCCAGAAACTTACAGCTATTTATAGAGAGAGTGCAAAGTAGATGGGATTATTAACACGAGAGGAAATAATAGTGATAATTGAGGGTAAGACAGGTATGAATCGTGACGTCAGAAACAAAGAATTTTTGCTGTAGCTGTGGAGGCGTTATGCGGGGAAGGTAGCTGGGCCCGAGCAGGCGAGAGGCGACAGCGCACGTGCTGTGTAAGACGAGGCATTTTGGATATGAGGTATGGTAAAGATGTGCAGATGTGGATTTACGGTTTGGACCTGATTCAAGAATGGATGGATGAGGAGCGGTATTTTACGGGGTACAATTAAACGGTGAAGGAATGGTCAAGATATTATGGGGTCGAAATCTAGGAAGGTTGATGGTGAGAACTATGGCGAAAGAAGGAACAGTTGCGTTGCGTTGTTTAATGCAGTTAAACACAGAGGTTTCCAAAACTCTGTCCTTTGGCCCCCATGTTTAAATTATGTTTTCTTAACGTGTTCAGTAATGTTCCACGGGGAAACCCAAGTAAATTCACCCAAGGGAGGCGCGCCTCTCAGATTGGAAACTTCTGTTCTAAAGAGTCTCACAGATCCCTTCTATACCAGCTGGAGCTTTATCTCTAGGCGGGTCCCATAGAACGTGTCCTTAATGCATACACCACAGCCTCTACAAGTCCTACCAAACGTCCGACACTAAAACAAATACTCCTATTCACCATTTATTAAAAACCTATTTAAGAAACAGAGTCCTCTGTATCGCGTAAGAGCAATTAAATGTTTTGATAAAAATGATATTGACCGGCGTTTCGCTGACAGACTGCTCAGCCTAGCCAGGTCGTGGCCGGGCAGCAGAGTCGGCGCATTAATATCTATTAAGGTCAACACGATAAAGTAAATGAAGCGAAAACAGCTAAAAGTGTTTAAGAAAGGCAAGCACCGGGTGGAACGCGCGAGTAGTCATACGCGTGCATCAACGAACGACGTATATGCACACACGCAATTATCATGTACGTGATCTGCGCAATTGTGCTCGTCTTGTTAACGTACGCGCTGCTGGAGAAATGGCTGAAATATAAGAAGTACAAGGATGTGGAGCGGATCCCTGGACCGCCCACCAATTGGCTCGGGAGCATCGTCGATTATGGTCAGACTAACGGAGGTAAAATTTATACTTTTAACCACTGTATCATTTGACAACCAAGTTAAAGCGATTTTATTAAAAATATTTTTGATCCGATGAGATAAGTGCAGAAGTTTTTCTATGATTAGTTGGAAGGAAAATACTTGGTTTTTCAGAAAGTTTTCTTATTAAAACTCGGGTCTAAACTTATCCAAAGCAATATCTAACTGTATAATTTCCTTTTTGACATTGTAAACTTTATTCTGTACATTTTATGAATTTTATATATACGAATGTTTCGGTTTTCGTACATTTCGGATTTATGAAGAAACATTTTCAAAATGAATTGGACCATAAAATAAATGATACTCAAAAATACAGTTTAATACGAGTCTGCCTCCAATTATTGTAAATGATTAAATTCACAGCGCAATTCCTATGATCCGATTTCTCTAAACGATCCGATCTCTAAACTTCTTGAATTTATAAATAAACTTAAAAATCGTTAGTATAACATACAAATTATAACCTAACCTGAAAATCGTTGGTATAACATCCAAATATCTCTTCATTGACGTCTACAATGCCATCAAAAAGGTTTGTCAAACTGTTTAGGACTCTTCATCAATAAGGGCAAAACATAGACTGGGCAGTTCATCGACGCACAGTACATCGCCATCGTCTGAACAGTTCGTCGACTTCCATATAATTTTGCAATGTTAAACTACGTTAAACAGACGTACTCAGGATTATAATAATTGTCCAGGCGATATAATGTGCGCCGATGAACTGTCCCGGCGTTATACTGTCTTAGTAGCTAAACTGTCCATTGCGATAAACAGCCATAGAACCGTCAACAAAGGATCAGTCCAGTCAAGAGTAGTTTTAACTCAAAATATAGAAGTCTTATGAAAAAAATAATAGGGTAAATAATATTACAACCAAGTCGTAAAATGAGTATTTAAGTATTTATTAAATAATTTAAAATTGACCTAATTTTGTGTTGATGGTTTCAACCGGTTTTATTGGTTGATAATTTAAACATTGTTTACTTGTGATAAGAAATCAACGAATATTATGCAATAGTAATAAAATATTACGTGTAAATTGTTGACATTTCACTTATTTTCCTTAATAATATTGCGTTTAATCAATATCTTGGAATAATTTATTCTTGTATGTCTGATTGAACGGAGTGAATGCACTTGAATGCCCTCATAAATAGCTGTATTAATCTCAGTCGATAACTTTATCGTCCATTTATACATAATATTAAGATATTTTATTAATAACGAGGAGTATAAGAACATTAAAAATAATTAATAAAAACTTTCATATGAACTCGACGAATTATGTCGAAGTTTTTGTCTTATTCTGCCCATTTCTTCATTTTATACATACCAATATATTCAAATTCTGTTTTAAACTTATTACAATGATATTTTTTTCGATGACAGAATCTAATAATTGCAATACAAATAGAAATAAATATAAACAAATAGCTTATTTCCATTGAAACCAATAACATTGTCAATATCAGTATCATGAGAATGAAACTAAGAAATCGCTGAGGCAACAAGCAAACAATTGCATGATTATTGCCTCCATTCTGCAATGTGCCTTTTATCCGTCTGCCCTGTTTTGCCACAGATCGTTTGCGGAAGCAAGTGGACCTCGTGCGCGAATACGGCGTAATGGTGCGTTTATGGCGCGGCTCGCAATTGAACATCATACTTTCGGACCCCGACAAACTGCAGTGGTTGCTCAGCTCCAACGAGCACATCGCCAAATCGCCCGGATACAATGGGTGGAAATTGTGGCTTGGTCGTGGTCTTCTTACGAGTGAAGGTATATAATATTGATTCCTATTTTGGATTGTTAAATACAATATGTAAATCCCATTAACATAAATTATTTCAATATATGTTCTGCATATACATAAAATTTTATTCAAATCTAAGGCGGACAACTCATGCACACCCCTTGACATTTTTTGTCCGAATAAGATTGGAACTTATAATTTCTCTGCATCAGGCCCGGGCTAATGGTAGTCCGGCAGAATTGGTGGAATTTTCTCTGGTCCGTGAAGCATTGTATATATTAATATTAAAAACACAAATATTAGTTTTTGTCTAACATAAATTGGTGTATAAAATTTTTAGATAAAATATTAAGCAATACTTTATTTATTTTAGATTACCCCAGAGAGTAATCTAAAATAAATTATCAGACATCCTTAATAAAGACTACACTTAAAATTAGAAGAAAAAATACTATTTGACCCGAAGTCAAATTTTCATCCGCAATGTGGTCCGACTATCAAAATATTTGCCCACCCCTGCTCTACATAGTTGGATGTAGAGAGACAATAAAACGAAATGTTATCCCAGGAAACTATTGGCGAAAGCACCGGAAGATCATCACTCCAACTTTCAACTTCAAGATCCTCGAACAATTCAACGCATACATCAACAGCAACGCCAAGACGCTGATCGCGCTACTGCACGAGGAGGCCGGCAAGCCGTCGTTCGATATCAGCCCGTTCGTGAGGAATTACAACATCGACGTGATCACCGGTATTGTGTGAGCCACCGACGCGCGTCGTGTTGGTGGGCGGTGTGAGATTTTTCGCTCGGTTCCGCTCTTATTTTTTTCCAGAGACGGCGATGAATGTGAAAATCAACGCCCAACGCAATCCGATTTCGGACTACACGGAGGCGGTCGAGGCCTACATGAGCATCTACATCCAGCGCTACTTCTCCTTGCTGAAGCAATTCGATTTGTTCTTTAAATGGACGGACGACTACAAGCGCCAGCAGCGCTACGTCCATTCACTGAAGCGACAGACGGAGATGTTCATCAGACAGCGGAAGGAGGAGCGGAAATTGGAGGCGAGACAAACGGACAGAGATAATGCGGAATTCGGTATTAAGAAGACGAAGGCCTTTCTCGACCTGCTCCTCGATCTCCAGGGGGAGAATTTGATGACGGATGAGGAGATTCGCGAGGAGGTCGATACTTTTATGTTTGCTGTATGTATTTTTCAATTTTATGGACATATGTGCATTATATTCAATCAAGAGGAAGTTGGTGAATTACCACCTAAGAATGTTATCAGGTTCATACATAACCTGGGCCTCCTTTCAAGTTAGGCAGTTGGGTAGAACTGTAGATCAGTTTCGTCACAGCTTGCTCCCTCACCGGCCCCTATTACCTATAAAGCACTGGTCGGCTCTAACAAAATGACACCATGCCAACTAAAAAGCGTAATAATAGCCGGTCATGTCGATTGTTCGGACTTAGAATTACTAATCAAATTTCAAAGCCAAAGGAAGTTAAAGAAGATTTAGTGGAAAGCTGTTTGTGGTCCCTTTTTAAAGATGTCCACAATTTTTCTTTGAAATAAGCTTTTATTTCTTAGAGAAATGACATCCGAAACTAGATCCAACTCAATCCTAAACCTTCATAAATTTGTGGAATAGAAATTTCCTGAACCCCCTTTCGTCTGCCGCAATCAAAACCATTCAAATTTACCAGGGACACGACACAGTTACATCCAGCACCAATTTCTGCCTGCTAGAACTCGCGAACCATCCCAAGATCCAGAATATATTATACAACGAGATAAAGGACTACTTAGGTAGCGACCCCGACGGCGATGCGTCCTTTGCCGAAATCCTTAACCTGGAATACCTTGACCGCGTCGTTAAGGAGACCCTACGCTATCACTCTATAGTGCCATTCATCGAACGCGAGCTGAATTCGGACGTAACTTTAGGTATTTAAATAAATAAATTACTATCAAAACGTATCAATTCCTCTAATTCCCATAGACGGAATCTGCCTTCCCAAAGGGACAGTCATCACAATTCTACAGTACGCCATCCACCGTTCGGAACGCTTATGGTCTCATCCAGACATCTTCGATCCAGATCGTTTTCTTCCGGAGAATAGCACGAATCGACACACGTTCGCCTACATCCCGTTCAGTGGTGGACCGCGAAATTGCGTTGGTATGTAGCCAAAAAGCCTTAGGCAAAAGGAGATAATATTAAAAGGAATGAAGGCAGAGGACGGAATGCAGTAGGACGGGAGGGAGGGGACGGGGACATAAAAGGTTTGAATAATTTATTCATAGTCGAAGGTTTGCCAAGAGGTTTTTGGCGTCGTATGCGGGCTGGCTTGCCAAATACTCTAATAGCGGATGTAGTTGTAGGATGTAGTTTGAGCGAAAAATTCGTTTGACTTTTAGGCCAACGATTCGCCCTTTTGTCGATGAAAGCGGCGGTCGTCAAGATCCTGCGCAACTTTGAGCTGCTCCCCGCCGAGCCGAAATTCATCCCCGATATTACGAATACGGCTGTGCTGAAGACCGAGAACGGAATTTGTCTTCAACTGAAAAAGCGACTGTGAAAGGAGCTGTCTCTGATCTTAATCACGGTATAAAACGGTAAGATATAATTTTGGTGGAGGAGCCAGTGGAATTTTAAGTTTTATAAAAATGTCAATTTTCTTATACATAAACTACTTAAATTCAAGTTTTAATTATCTGTTTTATTCTTCATACACCTTTTTTACTTGATCCTTTAGAAATAATTACATGAAATCTATTGATGAAAGCGCCGGTAACATCTATATCTTTTTATTTAATTTTATCGAAAAACGACTATTGTGGTAATCCATTCTCAATGTAATTAGGTATATTAGAATCTAATTAATTGCGACTTGTTTAAAATCAATTCTATGCATATATTTTTCGCTAATCTGTTTAAAATTTCTCTAACAAATAAATTAAAAATTGGCGGAGGAGCCGGTCCTAAGAATCTCGTAATTTACACATTGAAATGAGAATTCCTAACCTTAAATAATCGCAAAAAAATATTAATAGGTTTCGAAGTTTCATATCTGTAACAATCTACGTTTTTAATACGAAAATTTACGTTTCACATACAGGCAGTGGAAAGTACTTAGTAAATCAAAATGCTGCGTACTTACCGACCATTTTGATGTAGACGGCGTTTTGTTCGTTTGTGTCTATAGTGACTCCCTCGCTCTTCTGCAACAAGAGACAAAAGCGTAATGAAACTAGCGCTAAAGTGGAGTATGACGAACATTACGCAGGCGAGGCAACAAAAGCAGGATTTCAGAGAATATGGACGGAGTGGCGTTGCGAATGCCGCAGGGCATGTTGGTCTAGAAGAGTAGGAGGACCAACAGGGGCGGATGAGTGACAAACCCTAGCATGACGTCATTGAAACCACCATTCCCTGCTGTTCCGGAATATGCCTGGCAAAATGCCGAGATATGCGTGCAGAGAAAATAATACGCAGCACGCAGGATGTAACAGCAGCAGGAAGAGGTAGAGGACGCTTCATGTGCGCAGACATACTAGAGGGATCGATGTGATATTTTGCAAAAGTGTGTCGAGTATATCTATGTATATAATTTTAGGGGTTATATGCTAGTATATACATCCAACGCTGCTTCTAATATTCTATCTCGTTTTTATCGACGCTTTTTGTGTGGGACTTTATGGGCAAAATCGAGGCAAAAGGAGGGAGGAAAGAGAGAACTTCTCTACTGGATGGTTTTATTATAAACATGCTCTTGGAGAGTTCCCAAAGTATATATAACTTAAAGAAAATATCGCCAGATGATAAAATTTAAGAAAAACTTTGATCGTAAAGTTTAATAATTAAAAAAAAATGTTGCAACGGATGATGATCGCTGTACACATTCATAATATAAAAAACAGAAAACAAAGAAACAGTTATCTAGAATTGATAATAAATAATAAAGAATTTGCGGAGGCCCCGCGCCGGTTAAATATAGTTATATCTATTGATTCTTGAACAATTTCATTTTCTATGGCATTCTAACAAAATTCTAACAAAATATATATATTTATCTTTTATTGGGTAAATATTGTTTCTTTTTGAGCTCTTGCAACTTGCCAAAGCTGTTAAACAAAGGAAACGCTAGGCATTGAAGTAATTAATTAAAACAGAACATATCGTTGAAATATTAAACTGACAAGGAGAGTGTCTTAATTGTCCAACACGGAATTGAATGAAATTTTTTGTACGTGTAGTACATATATAGAAATAATTGGTGTTAACGGGATTTTAGGTCGTTTTGAGCCGTTTGCCAAAAACAAATCAAAGTTTGGTATATATTGCTTTAACAGCAACGTATGAGTAACGTGGTGTACTCGACTGCGCGCCAAGGTCGGTTTATATTGGTGAGTATGCCATGTTTCTCATATGACGAATGTTGCTGTTAAAGCAATATATACCAAATTTTGCATTTTTGTTTGCAAACGGCTCAAAACGGCGTAAAATATTTGTTCTGCACACTCTCCTGGTGAGTACAAAATAACATAAATCACATTTTCCTGCCATTTATAGTCATCAAATTACTTTAGGAACGACCTTTTCGGAGACATAAATACAATTTCAGTTTTATTCATGCTGCGAAACACGCAAAAATACTATACCCCAAATGTTTGCATGAAGCGACGCGACATGACGTCGCGACGTCCATCATCAACCAGGCGGCGACAAAGCGCAGCAAGCGATAAAAATCACGAAATAAAATTGGAACAAAGCGCAACCTCCTTCAGCACAGAAATAAATCGCCCATTGTGCGGCGCCAGGGCATCGTGTGTTGGCAATACCTACTCGTACCCGTAAGAAGGAAATTTATTCCCCCCCCCCCGGGAAAACGATAGTATGATGCTTTATTCAGCAACCAACAACCCGACCATAGGTCCATAATGGCTTTAACACTTACGGTACACAAGGCAATGAAAAACGCATTATGTGCCTCCCGCCGCTCCGCCCATCGCCCCTTGACATTGAACCGATTAAAAGTACGCGCGAAACGCATAAAATCTTTAATTGCCTTCTAAATTTAATCTGTCCTTACGTGATCGATGAAGAAACACCATATTGAAGTGACTTCCAAACTTTTGTTATTAATGTTCGTTATAAAAAAGTTCAATAGTTTTTCTTTGAATAATTTTAGGAACAAATAACTTTGTGAATTTTTTTTAACACTTGCAATTAATGGCAGCAAATACAGTCCTGGCTCTATAGACCAAAGATTTTTGTTGTTTAATTTAAAAATATTCATATTTACAATTAGATTAGTGTTATTTAGGTTGCCTAATGTATTAAGTTAATTTTCCGGTTTTTTTTTCAGAAAAATTGCAATTATAGTACTATGATGAAAATACTAATTTTCCAACATTCCAATAATGCCAACTCTCACAAGTAGAGAGTAGGTATAATACTGATTTTCATTATAATTGTTCCTCAAAGAGCAGAAATTTTAGTATCGACTACTATGATCATTAGTCTACAAAAACAGATTCCGAAGTTTAGAAAGATGTATTTCTATGTGTTTCATTGCGTATCTTCAGTAATAAACAACAATTTTAACTAACAATTAAATTTCAATCCACTTGTAAATTTCTATCAAAACTTGAACTCGTAACTAGATAATTTCGTGTGCCGAACGATGGAGAGTGGGGGGAAGCCCACCCTCCACAAAAAAAAATGTTATTACAAGTCTTTTCCAAGGTCAATAAGAATAAAAAACATTACTTTCACGATAGCTATCAATTTATAGTTTTTTTTTCGGCGAGATGCTCAACCGAAAAGAAGCTTAAAATAAATTAGAAACAAAAGTGCTTTTAAAAACGGCATGCGATGGCGACGCCAGTTTTCTGCTGTCGGGGACGTGATATTACGAATTTCTCCATTATTCTGTGGCACTGCGTGTCTTTATGGCTGGTAGGAGGGTTTAGTAGAATTGGGGGTTCCGATGGAATGGGGAAGGGCTGGGGGCGCCACTGTGTGTCTGAGAATGCAGGGCATTTGTCTCGCAGTTTATGTGCGCTATTAGTCACAAGGCGCACTTAAATCGCTTTACCACAGGACTACGACGCGCTGCTAGCCGATGGAGTCGAATGAAACGTAATTGTAATTTAAAAATTAATAAGCCACCAAGTCACTGCGCGTGCACAAAGACCGCCAAGTACGAGGGGGGAAAGTTTCGCAACAACATTGTACACCGGAAAAGACACGGCATGAACAAAAGCAGTTTGAAATTGTACTCGTATTTCACTCGGAGAAGCGCACAAGCAGTAAGATTTGTCTTTTTCAATTAAACTTGCTCAAGGATTTCGTAATATGTTTCATACCTTTTTCATCAACATTCATGTTTACTATGCAATTCAGTAATATCAAAAGTTATAAAGTTGAAGAATAGTAGTTTAGGTTTTATCACAATTCAAGGAAAACATTGATAAACAAGTCATGTAGGTTTGGCATGATGTTTACTTTTTGAATGCAGTTTTTCATGCTGATTATGGAAAACATGAGGGGGATGACGAGGAGCATAGTTTACTTCATTTCGAGGCAGGCTATTCTCAGGTTTCGCAATCTCCAACAACAAGAGAGGCATTGGGCTGTTGTTATGTGAGAGTCGCCGTTTTATTATCAAGATGTAATTCCTGGTGAGGCGAGGGACTTGACTTAACAGGATCTTTTTTAGTTAATTGTAAGTCCCCTGAGTTTACCCGATATGTGCTAAGAACAACTCATCTCAATGTCTCTGCTTACAAGGCACAATTTGCTACACCACAACCCCCCTCAGACCCAATCCTACTGAGCGTACTGCTACTGAAAGCCAGTGAGAAAGGTAGCCTATGCACGTGGAGAGATTAAGTTGAATGGAGAATGGAATATTGGTGCAAGCGGTATAGCACTAATTGTAAGAAAAATGCTAAGGGAGCGCTAGAAGCAGTGCTAGAAGGTATAGTACAGGAAACAAGTCGATAGTAGTATAGGAACAAAAGTGGGAAGAGTGTAAGTTGAACAGCACGCACCTTCCAACATACAAACTACTCTAGACAATCAATTCTATTGCAACTTCATTGATAAGAACACAATGAGCACGATAGATAATTGAGATGAGGAACTAAAGACTCTTTAGTTCCTCTTTAGTAAAGAGCAAGGAAGAAAATATGGATAAGGGACGCCCAAATGAAGTATGAAGTGTGTAAGGTAGTCTTTGCCATGTTCCAATATAGCAATACTAAAGTTCTTAAGCCCCTCTACGCACGGACGGCGTCCAAGGGGGTTTCCCCTATTCGAGTTCTAGCCCTGCAAGGGAATAATATTTGTAAACAAGGGGGACCCCAAGTCTGGGACCCGAAAATTATCAGTGAAAACTGTAAAAAGCGTTGATAATTAGAATTTAACCGAAGTCAATATATTTGTTTTGTTCTAAATAGAAAATACTCTTTAGTTTATATGTTTTTCGTTTTTTTTTCCTACTATGAAAGTGGCACTCTCGAAATTTCCCAAGGAATTATTATGGCACCGATCTCAATATAAGAGTCGTTATTCTCTATAGATGTACTCTTTGGTAGTATGTATAATCAGCCATTAAAATGTATTTTATAATGTATATTGAGTTGCCTACATTAAAACTCTATCTCCACTCCAATCATGTTGAACTAATGGTTGATTAAGAGGATCGGGTCCGACCGGTACCACGTAGAGGCAAAATGCGGAACTAAAGCGTGAAATTCAAACTTGGTTCTAAAATATTTTCTAATCTGCTTGTTACAGAATGCCCATCCTTCCATCGGATCGATTCCTCAGTAAATATAGTTTATTTTGATATGCACATTTACTATAAATGTTGGGCAATTATTGAGATATTTATCATGTAAAAGAATGTCTTACGAAAGTGTCGAGTTTTAGGTTTTTCCTTTTTTCTTCATATTTCGCTTATTGCTAGGATTAAGAATTATGCACCAATCCATTCACCGTGAAAATATCTTCAAACTCGTAGGACAGTTTTTCATTTGATTACTTATACCCGATATTATAACTCATGAAAGTTGTCAGTGAAATCATCGACGATATTAGACTCAACTTTCATGAGTTATAATATCGGTTCTAAGTAATCAAACGAAAAACTGTCCCATGAGTTTGAAGATGTTTTTACACTGAATCGATTGGTTTATGGTTTATAATCATAGCAATAGGGGAAATATAAGAAAAAATAAAAAAACCTAAAACTCGACATTTTCGGAAAAGACGTTTTTTACACGATAAATATCTCAATAATTACCCGATATTTAGGTCTAAATGTTGATATCAAAATAAACTATATTTAATGAGGAATTGATCCGTACAAGGATTGGCATTCTGTAATATGTAGATTAGAAAATATTTTAGAACAAAGTTTGAATTTCACGTTTTCGTTCCGCATTTTGCCACTACGAGGTACCGGTCGGACTCTCTCTTTCTCTCTTAAGTTCTCTTAAGTCCTCTTAAGTCGAAACTTAATAACACCAGACATAATGAAACTCATTTTACCACAATATGACGGAAATGAAAATCGAAACTAAATATGCACGGTCGTGAACATCAGTCATCGAAATAATTGCCAAGCTGGGCCAATACGAATACATCGCACATAGACAAACACAGACTTACGCTTATGTCCCGTCTAGTCTAATTGGCAATTTGCACAATTGGCGTGCATCGACCGGACGTGCATTCGCTACTTTTCGGCGCAGCGATGCCAGTGGCGGCACATCGCGTTCGATTGATGCGTAAATAGGAAGTAGTCGAACGAACGAATTTAATTATCGTGTGCGCTACCGTAAATGGCTAAACGCATTGCGCTTCAGTTTTCGCCGGTGTGCTCATATTTTCTACGCACGCAAATGCGCGACGAGTTTATAAAGCGCACACGCGTCGCAATTGAGTTATTTATTCGCTAATGCGAACACGCGTGTATAGTTGCTAATTATTAGCAGCGCGAGAGCGAATGCAGCGAATCTATCTAACCGAGCGAACGATTCTGTTCTGATGCACATGCTCTAGCAGCTGCAGATGTTGTGGTAAGTTCTATTTCATGCGCAAAAAAATACTACTGTGCAAATATTATCTTTATATGGTGCACTGCACATTGGGCACCAGCGCTGTACAAAAAAATAATGAATGTTACATGTGATCATAATATACATGAGTATATTTTAAATTTAAAACAAACAAAAATTATGAGCGTTTTATATATTATAATTTAGGTTTGGATATTTGAAAACCGAACTTTTGAAAATTCGTTTTTCGGTTTTGCAAAAATACAGGTTTAACATTCATGTTTGGATTATATTCGGTCGGGAGCATCATGCTTTCGTATATTTGAAAGTATCATTAGCAATTAGAAATTCATGACTAGATTACAAATTATTAATATGTACTAGATATAATTAATGTGTACTGGTTATAATTGATATTACAGATACGAAAGTAATCGATTCGATACCGATCGAAGCAGCTGGGTATATTAATTAATTAAAATACGAAAATAAAATTAATTTAATTAATTAAAATGAAAAATTTGAAAATGATAATATTTATTTAAATTTAAATATCATTTCTCGTATTTTAATTAAGTCACGTCAAAAAGATTTCCGTTCTGTTTCGGAAACAAAATATATCTCATGTTTCTTAAACATAAAATAAATACATGCGATATTCCTAAGAGTTGGACGACACAAACGTTAAGCACTCTGTATAATTACACCCTTTGCGATCCCAACCCACTGAGCAGAAATACTTGAGTATTGGTGTATGTGTGTGTATTCATACTCTTCATGTTCCGCCAGGTTTGCGTTCGTTGTGCACCCAGGCTTTTAACTTGATTAATATTTTCGCAAAAATAAAATTTGCCCCGGCCTGTGCAAATCCGGCATGTCGAAGCCGCACGTTTAAAATGTCAGTCCTTCACAAAGGCTTATTGCGTTCCCGCTTTTCGTTTTTCGCTTTTTGAGAGATGAGGTAACGAGGCTCCGACGATTCGTGGCAAAGGGAATATTCGAATTCATTCGAATATTATTCATTTTTGAGGTACGTCGCGAACTGCGGATGAAATTAAAATGTAAAAGTTGAAATAAGCTTCGTTCTCTACGCCGTACAAGAGGGCGGTGGGTGAATAAGTAATCAGTAATCGTCAGAATAGTTTCTACAAAGTTTCGTTGGGGTAGGCAGGGTGTTGGATGGCTTTGTGGTCGGGCGAATAGTTTGCCGAAGAGATTGCAATTAAAGTTCGCGCCACATGCTCCTCCAATCTCGATAGGATGAGCTACTTCGTCTTAGGCAGCCCTTTATTCATCTGTTTGTGGTTGTACTTCACGCCACCCAAAATACACGCATTGTCAATGTAGCATTTATACCCATCAGGCAATTATAGCTATTTATTGACCATTAAACTATTTGATTAATGGTGATTTTTGTATGTCACACAAAAACAAATGCTGATTACATTATATTTGCCATTTTAGTTTGATTTTTTTAAAATATGTACCACATTTTAAAATTGTTATTATATGTCAAACAATACAAGAAACGGAATATAAATAATATCATGCCAAGCATATACTTGACTAATCATGTTCGTGTCATTGATAGGCAAGCTCGTTTGCATTTTTCCGTGTTTGTCTGGTGATGCATTGTTGGCACGTCGACATGTTGGCGGCGATAGGCAAACTATGTTGAGTAATAAGACCAACAAGCGATTCTATGTTTGATTTATTAATGTCGTCATTGCGCCCCCGTTGATATTGCTCTGATCGCATTCAGAGAGTATTCAACGGCTGGTGTAAAAATATTACTTTCGTCCTTGAAAGTGGCGACATCTATTGAATTGATCTGATAAGAATTACGAATATGTATAAACCTGAACATTTTGAACTCATACCATCATTTGAGATGGAAATTGTAAGAGTATACTGCTTTTAAGAGTATTATTGCAATTCAAATGACGGGTTTAAATTTTGGTTAAAGTTTAAAGTTTGGTTTAAGCAACCCATATAACATTAACGTGTAGACTGGTTGCCTACCAACGAAATTTTAAATAATGTTTTCGCACATAAAAGGTAGATCCTGCAATGATGCAATATGCGTAATAAGAGGTAAGTTAAGGAAAAGGCCATGGAATGGAACAAGCCTGCGTTTTTATGTTTCGTAGACCTAAAAAAGGCTTTTGACAGAGTGCACCTTTTAGACATCGTTAGCATACTTTAGGAAATAAATATTCCAACGGTAATAATAAACACGATCAGAGACATCTACAACAACAAAGAAGTACAACTAAACATAGATAACGAGCTTACAGAAACAATAAAGGTAGGAACAGGAGTAAGACAAGGTGATTCCTTTAGCCCGACACGATCTAACCTCATCATGGAACAAATAATCTGCAGTGTCTGAAAGTGCAGATTGTATCCTCTGCACTGGGAGAGAAAGAGTGGTAGGTCGCATAACCTTCAACGAATGATCAACCAGTTTAATACTGCCAGCAAAACGGTCAATATAGAGATAGCTAAAGGTAAGACCAAGTGCATGGTCATAGCACCACTAGCGATAAGGTGCAAATTGGAAGTAGATGGACAAATTATCCAACAAGTGAGCGAAATGCGATATTTGGGCAAGCTACGCAGGAGTGGATAAGGAAGTAGCCGCACAAGTCAAAAAGGGACTGAGAGTAGCAGGATGCCTAAGAAATACGATATGGAACAATAAGCACGTAAGAAAAGAAGCTAAAGTGAACATATAAACTCCTCAATACCGGATGAAGAATGAAGACATCCGAAGAGCTTGCAACAACATAGAAGGACATTGAGTAATGGTGCAAGAACCAAAAACTCGAATGGACGAAACAAGAATAGTCCGAATAGCCCGAGATAAATCGCCACGTGGAAAGAGATCTCTGGAAAGACCTCGCAATAGATGGAATGACCACTTAAACCCTGACTGAAGTAGGAACAGGCAAAATGTCTAAACAAGAAGCAGAAGTAAATAATTTCCGTACCTCCTTCCACCTTTATATAAATATCAACTATACAACTTTTCCGTTCTGTTCTTCCATTAATCGTCGGAAAAATTCAACATTTTGCAGCTTACAACATCGCGGTTTTTGTGCACCGGAACAAGTGGGGTTTTTCGAGAGATTAGCAAACATACTCGTGCGATAGCGAACACATTGCAGGCAAAAAAATGCAATTTGTGAATAGCCTCGCACGAACATCGATTTGTCGATTGTCTTTTTTTTCATCCGCGCGTGTAATTAAAAGCATTAATTGATGAAAAACCGCTTGTGTGACGTGAGAGACCGCTGTTTGCCGAACACTTTACAGTATTATCTGTTAATTAATGAGCTTTCGCCGCTTTTTGTACGGTGTGTTTGTTTTAATCAAGCGAATTGCACTCTAGAGAGAGGTTAGACGATGAGCATGAGCGAGAATTTGGAAAATTATGTCAAATAAATTCTAATAATGGTAAGTTTCCGGATAGTTCATTCGGCTTGTTAACTCTGCAGCTCGCAAATGTACACAATGGTGTAATCAAAATAGAAGCTCGGCGTCGAGATAATGAGATTTCAGCGCCGACTCTTACGCGCGAAGACACAGGAAGTCATTTAATACGCAACCACAAATGTGCGCCTATTTTATACTCTCATAATGAATGGGATTGTATAGTATGACTTATGTATGTTGGGTTGCATGGGTTGAACTTTGACATTTTAACTCTAATATAGTTAAATCAACAAAACCAAATACAGACCTGCAACCATGAAAGCAAATTTATTATTCTGTAATAATTCACTATAGTTCACTAATATAAGTATATCATATAAAAGCGAAGTTGCTGGGACAATTTTAATCAAGCTACAGTTACAGGCACTTTTAAGGAGAATTAAATTCATTAAAATGGCTTAATTATTTCCAATTCATTCTTGAACATTTCATAATTGCAAAACTGATAACTTGATAATTCAGAGAACTTTGTTTCAATTTTATTACCTACGTCTCCGTCCAGTAAGTCAATTAAGTCAATTTATCAATTTACCCTGACAATTCACGATTAATCACCGTATACCATTGACATCCGTATTATCTCTGATTTCTTCTCATTAAATTTAATTAAGACATTAAATTGACATTTACATCGCAATAAAACTTCAATTAATTGCTTCAAATTTTCGTATACGTAGTGTTATAATAGTCTCTTAGGCAAATCAATATTCTCATCATCTCGATGGGGAGAAGCACGTCCAACTAACAACCGCCGCACAGCATCCCTCAAGTACCGAGGCACAACCGGGCGGTAGTGGTTGGGAAGAAACCGAATTCACGAGAGGACCGGTTTCATCCTTTTGCCGTGTTAAATCAATGACACAACATCCCCATAACGTGCCTAGGTGCTTGAGCGTAGTCATGACTACCATGCTCCTCTTCATCAACCACCCTCGTTTTCCTCCAACGCCATCAATGCCATCCATCGCTTATCCTCTCCCGGTGCTGATCGTCATCGTGTGCATTATAGCCGGCAAACTCTGCTGTTATCTCCTCTCCCCACCTCCCCCGCGTCCAGTTTACCGCTTCACGATGCATAAATCGTTTAATTAATGGACGTGGTGCGTGTGCATGTGTGGCTTTCGTCTATCGACCGGATGTCCGAGAGGAGCCGGACACAGGTACGCCAATCAGTGTGGCAGAAATAGTATAAAAAGCACATATAGACATATATGTTCATATAGACACGCCAGGTGATTATTGGCACAAATCAACGATTTCCTAACTAGATTGCCTCAATTCGACTTCGTGAACGTATTACAATTTAAAATGATCAACAGTGAACAGCCCAGTCTTACCACTATTTGAAAATATCTGATGACAGTACCTCACAAATTATAGGTAAATCAGTGATCCCTCATTCATCCCTACGCATCCTACGCATTCCCACGCCAGGTGCTCCCACGTGTCCATACCCTACTCCGCCCAGCCAACACTTTCTGCAACTTTCTCCCATCCAGACCTTTCTTCCTACCTCTTCCGATCCGCATCAAGCTCTAGCCATTATTCGTTTTTCCCCCACCGATTTTTCTTGGCAGTCCAGGAGGAGACCGGTTTATGTCTCTTCCTTATTACCTGCACCTTGATACCCGGGATTATATGAGCTGCTTCGAATTTGCTCTTGCCTCATCTGCTCCTCTACCTCCTGGCCCCTTTCTCTTATCCTTTCTGCAACGAACTCGTCACCAACCCATATCCGTCGCACTGTCCCCTCCGAGAGCCCCACCGATTCATACATTCGTCTCCTCTATATTCTCCATGCACCCTCACCTTCGCTTGCGCTCCACATCCATTCCTTTTTCCCCAATCTATCCTCTCCCATTCGCACCAGACACTCCACATACTTAGCCACCCGCTCCATCGTCTCTCCCCTCACACTCTTTCTTTCCTACTCCCCTTATTAATGAATAAATTTGAAAATATTTAAACAAATGAATAGTATAAAATCAATATTCACAACAAATTTTCTTCACTCTGTAACATTTATCATTGAAAACCATAACAAACAACAATATTAAACCCCTTTTGTTTATATAAAATTTGCGTAAAACTCTGTAGTATATTAAATATTTTGCAAAATAAACACATTTGCATTAAATGGAAGAAGTAGAATAAACATTTAATGAAATCCAATTATTTATAGTACTTTCCAATGTTTATACATATAAATTATATAAACTGCCATGAATTATTGACGACGCATTAAAAATTCATTAGAATACTCATCAAACATCAAAACATTTTCATACAATTACGCAGGCACATAACATATTGTGATTTTATATACTTAATATGATTTGTTACAAATTATTACAAATTGTATGTACATTATTACAAAGTTCGATCATATTATTAAATTATTCAAATTGTCGATGTAAAATTCCTAAATTCAGCACTTTTTACGATTGTATTTTTAACATCATACGATTTTATTCAAATATTCTCTGAACCATCGCACATACCATCGGATATATTCTCGTATAAAGCTTTCGCCTTTACTGATGTGACGCGTCAGCGATAAGAAAACCTCGAACACGTTTGACGACATCACCCAACCGCCGCATAAATGCGTACATGTGCGAAAAGCGAAAGAACACAGGGGAAAATCACCTAGGTAAGAATGGTAAAAGCTTTCATTTTTCCCCGAATCACCATACGTCATCATTTCAACAAAGAGATAAGCCAAACGCCAACCGCTGCTATTACAAACGCACATGAAACGTGTAGAAATAATAAGCGGGTTGGAATGTGTGATAAGTTGCTTTGTATGCATATTTTCAACATATTTACATAGTAAATGTAACAGACATTAATTTGTCTGTTAGAGAATAGAATTAGGTATAAATTTAAATGAACTTGATGAAGCGAGTTCTGGTCCTGAACCCAAGAACCCGATAATTTTAACAACAATCAGCATTGGGTATTCCAATGATATAACCTGAGACCAGTTTTGTTTGATAAATATATATATATTCTCATACAAAACTCTTGTATCTTGCAGATATTCTCTCAGTTTTATAGAGAATTTCATATGATTAAAATCCAAACTTTAATTGTTGGAGGTTGTTGTTAAAATATGTTGAATAATTTGGAAAGAAAGTGCGTTCACATATTTATACAAAAGTATTTGGGAGTACAATGCAGTGGAGGAAGGGAGAGCGTAGCAGTATGTCAAGCTGGATATTTAAGGCGTTATGAAGCCAAAACACAACGTCTATATGCGCGTAAACTGGTAAATGCGAACCGAATTTAGCTCAGAAACTAACAATCTGATTTGAACTTTTCTTGTTTGAAAATGTGTGTTTTCTTTTCAATTTGATAGATAGGCTTTGTTTTATTTATGTTCTTTTAAATTTAACCCTTTGAGGTTTTATTACTTTCTATGGTGGTTTGCCTGCAAACGTGGCGCGGTGCGATAACATTATCATATTAATATATGATAGTCGCGGTTTTTTAAAACATTAATTTATTTCCCGTTCTTTGCCCGGGACCAGACTTAACTGGATCTTTTCTAAGTTCCTTGAATTAGCCTATTGTTAAGTACAAATCACCACTACGTCTTTGTTCAAAAGACACCCGAATTCTAACAACATTATGACTTCATTAAAACAAGATTAAATTATTACAAGAAAAAATTAAAACAAGAACCATTCGCCAAACTCGGGACGCAGCGCCCCCTCCCCATGTTACTTAGGGCACCATCAACGTCAACAGTGCAAATAAACTTAAGTTACTGGGCGCCGTACACCCTAGGCAACCAACTCAACAATATACATACAATTTACTAACATAAGCATTTTTGAAATTTAATAATCATATTATTAAATAGATCAACTTAAATTAGCTTAAGTTATCTCTTCTGTCCGGCGTCCTGAGATTCTCCTCAGGTTTTTTTGTCAGCGTTTCAATAACAAATCGATTGGTATATAGTTAATTAAAACAAAATTAATATATTATTATATATTCTTTGAGTATTTCATCTTCAAGTTTGAAAATTTGGAATCATTGGAATGGACTCGATTAGCCACTGTTTCAGGATCGTAGTTTTCTCTCTTAACTAATATAATATTGATTAAACCAATTAAAACTAAATAAAACAGGTACAAAGAAGAATATATACGCAACGCAACTAACGTAAATTGATCGCATCAAGTCTGGCACTCACTCAATTGAACGGCAAAGAACAATAAAACTCAACTTAGCTGGTTTTATTGTTTTTTTTTGCCTCTCTTGCTCGCCCCGCTGTAATCACATTTACATTAGAAATTGCTCGCGTACCCGACGAGCACCGAGTAAGGCACAGCACGAGGGAGGCATTACCGGCCTGGAATGCGCGATCTAGCCCGCAAAAACAAAGTTGCTAAAAGTTTAACGTGCTTGTAAACGCGACCCCGGCGCGGCATGCGCACTTTTTCACCGTGTATGTGTTTTTCTTTGGCGCTGGCGAGTCTAAACCAGCCTAATGGCATGAATACAAAAGCGTGTGCCATCGCATGTACGCGTTCGCTGGTACTATCATAACAGCATGAGCGCCCAGCATTCACCGGCTAAAATATGGGCACTTTGACGCAATACGAACGCAGTACGCCAGAATATGGCCAACAACTAGATCCTTGAGCCTTGAACTAGATCCATCCACATGAAAATTGACTGTGCCGACGGCGGATGAGAAAAATATGCCAAGGGGCACAATTTAATAACAAATTTTATTTCATGTATTTCATTTATTATTGAGAGACGTTAAATACACTAGAAATAATTGATTATAATCGTTTTTTTTTTTCATATATGAAGCAAATTGTTATTTCATATGGTGTTTGAAATTTCGTTTGAACCATGGAAATGTGATTATTCGAAATAGGCATGTGAAAAAATATCGATATTGATAAATATCGATATATCGGCCACAAAATTTTGATATTTATCAATAATTTCGTTTTCCATAATATCGATATATCGGTATCGAAATTTGTAATATCGTTTTGACATGTCAATGACGTAACCGCCATCTGAGAAGTCCAAAATTGGCAATTTTTCTTTTTAGGGCCACATTTTAGGTTCTATATAATAATTCTTAATCCATTGATATTTGTTGGAATCATAAGATCAAGATCAACATCGATTTTTTGATAGAATTGCAATTATAATACTACTACTTTTAAGTATTTTTACAATTATTGTATTATTAGGTGGAAAGATTGATAGATCTGTATATGTATTATTAGTATTGTTAATATTAATTTAAATGTCGATTTTCGTCGTTATCATAAGATTAACAATAACAAAAAATCACGGATACAGGTTAGGAACACTTCTGTAGCTTCTGTGTATGAAACCAAGATTCCATGTGAATTAATGATCACCCATATACGGATGGCGCTCTTGTGGAATTACAATTTAATCGATATTGATAATATCGATTTTTACAATACGATATTTCGATATCGATATATCGAAAAATTGGAAATATCGATTTCGACAAATATCGATATTATATCATCATCTGACATGTCTAATTCAGAATTAATGATCGTACCGGTGTCAAACCTGATGAACAAACGTAAAACTAGGCAACTTTATGAGCGTAATTCTATATTCATATTCTCATGGCAATGTGACTATTTGGTATTGTCGAATAGTGTACCTGTCAAAGAAAAGGTAATGTAAAAATTTGGCAACTTTATAAACTAAAATAATAACTGGTTATATTCTATAGATACCGGTATAATTATTATAGGCAACCAAAGGTACTCGTATCTTAGGATGCCTATAATATTCAGTGAACTCTGCTAAATTCGGAAAGTCACAACATTAACGCAGGTTTTCCAATAGTACAAGTGAATTCGACATAACAACAAGGGGTAAGGAGTAAATTGCGTAGAAGTCAGAGGACAAAAAAAAATCCAACAGCGGATGAGAAAAATATGACAATGGGCAAAATGACATTAAAATTTTATTTCTTGTATTTTATTTTTATTGAGCAAGTTAATTGAACTATTTGTTATCAATATATTTTTATCAGTACGCGTTACGATAAAATCGATTGAAAAAAATCAAAACTGCAAGTTTCTCGGGCTATTTTAGTCTGATCTCAAATTCCATATTATATATTTTTTCATTTCTTTACCCATTTTTTCATAATCATTGCTATTTAGAATTTCAAATTATAAAATACGATAAACACGTGAAACGTAAATAAATCTGTCAGAAAATGACAAAATCTATAAATTGAAACCATAGACTTAAAAGTAGGTTAAAAGTAAGGTTATGTTAATGGTATTTTTACGCTCTTGATTTCTATGGAATAGTAAGTAAGCCATCGCATGAATATGTAAAATGCGTGCGTTATTGGTGAGACGGCCGGCCTTGAAGGCGCTCATTATTACGAATTGCGAACACCCACGAAGACGTTTGCGTCTACGCATGTGTCTAAATAACTTAACCAACTAGTGGAACTGTTACTTTCAAAACGGCTGTCAAAAATTGTGTACATTTCGCCGCGGCATTGAAGAATACTTTTCAATAGTAGAAATAACTAACAAGGAGAGTGTTCCAATTGTCCTAGAAATAACCTATAGAAATAACTTGTGTTAGTGGGATTTTGTGCCGTTTTGAGCCGTTTGCTCAAAAATACTTTTCAAAGTTTGCCACAAATAGAGCATGGTATATATTGCTTTAACAGCACGTTCAGCTGTAGCGTATATATGTACTACACGTACAAAAAGTTTCATTCAATTTGGTGGAGGACAATTGGAACACTCTCTTTGTAAGTTAGGTTTAGGTTAAAAAGAAAAGCACATAATTGGGTAGATTAAATTTTTCTAACTTTCCTAATTCAATCAATGTTTTTCACGTCTTATTTTGTATTAGAAATACTTTCGAAAATTTTGAAATTTCCTGCGGTTGACTTTGACAATAATCTTATGCTAGATGTGCGTATCCTCTCGATAAAAGTAAGCAAACCCGTCGGCGAAATGTGCAAGCAAGGCGGAAAATATGTAAAGTCGTGCTCGGATATGGTTTCCTGCAACGCCACCCTTCGACTACCATCTTCATATCGCCGCTACCCGTCATCGTGAACGGTGTCGGTGTCGTTACCAGTGGCTTGGGCAACCCCACCAAACTCACTGAAACCACTATCGTAGGCCGCCGTCTGTACAAAGGGCACCCCGAGTCTATCTCTCAAACACAACGCTATCGAATTCAGCGTGCACAACCCCGAACCTCATTCCAAGCACGAACTCCACATCACCCTGTCAGCCACCCCCAAAAATCAGTAGTGGCGGTGATGGGATCCGAACGGCACGCGCCGAAAAGGGATCGAATGTGCGCTGCTCGCTCGCCGAGGTGAATAACCTGAATTCGAGTTTACCGCCCCCGCATCACGCACCGACGCTGCGCCGCGCGTGAATACCGGCAAAACTGAAGCCCACCCTTCCCTAACCGCTAGTCACTACCCACGCCGCGTCGGTTTTGCTATGAATTGTTACTCGGCAAAGTAACGTCCGCACATCCGCACTTCGAATATCGCAAATATTGTTCTGTCGCGCGCTCACGAGGGTGTTCTGGTAGCAATCCTCGCCGTGTATGAATATTAATAGTGACACCAGCAATACTGTTTGCAATATTCAAATCGCAATCGTCGCAATAAGCGTTCTGGAAATGTGTTGGCAGATGCTATTTTGGAAGCATAAATGTACGATTATATTGTGGCACCATCTGTGGGACAATAGTAGTATAGTATCAAGTACTACATGCATGCAGATATATCACTGTGTGATTTGCCGTATATATATACGAAAGCCTAGGTTTAATTGACCTGTACTATGCGGAACCTACCTGTAACACGAAAACGGAATGTAATATTTGAGTTCATTGGGCTCCCCCGCCTGAAATCTTTTTGTCGATTTAATCGCAATAAAAAAGCATGCTTGCTCTTTGCTGATACCGCCGTTGCTGTATCGCATTCCCTTACAACAACCTTTCATATACGGAAACCTGTCAAAACGTGCTAAACATCACCGCGTTGAAGTTGAATTCGTGCCTTGTCCAAAATAAACAAAAGTACAAAGTAGTGGCCATGTATAATAGTAAATGCAAATGCAGTAAATGATATACGCCTTTATTCCACTCTATACGGTGATTCATTTGTCATATTGCATTTGTGCGACGTATTATTCCTTCCTTCTTGAGACTCTTGGAAGTGTACGTTTGCCTGCCTACCATCTGATAACGACTAGAAATGCATATCACGTGACTCCATGACACATAGGGCGGAAGTTAAATAATTCACGACATAAATATCCAAAGGGGAAGTCACTGAGAAATGAAGAATGTCCTCGAAGATGACAAAGAAAACCATAAAAAAGTGTAAATATTCTTGAAAATGATATGATTTTTATATACGAAACAACCAACAGCAACAGAATAGTTTTTAATAGATAATATTCTGGATAAATAACGTAGTTATTATGCTATTTTTGTATTATATTAAGTTCTCGACGCAACGACGTCTGCTGCTATAAGATAATTTAAATACACTGTTTACAACCAATTAATATATGACCAAAACTTAATCAAATGTTAATAATACTCATATTTACGCTCGAAAATTAGGAATTCCTTCAGCAAAAATTCTTAAATTGTATGCAATTGTATGCCTTTTAATTTACATGACAAAGTTTATCACACTTTTTTCATAAATAAATTCGAAATTCAATCACCTATCCACTAATACTAATATATGTTATATTAAATTTGGCAATTTAGTGTGAAGTTTGAATTTACATATTTGAGAGCAAGTACACCTATCACCCGATTAACACGGTACTTGTTTTACACGTTTTCGCTTTTACACGATTTTCCAAATAAATCGTGTATCCCAAAGGTCACTGGTTCAAACCCGGCCGGGGGCTTCAAATTTTCTCTTTCCATGTTAAATTTCAATTTCAATTAATTTCTTTGTAAATTCATTAATTGTGCTAAACGATTACATGTTCTTCTTTGATATGTCAATACTAGCTAGTCTGGGGTCGTTCAAACAAGACTGTATGATAGTAGTTGTGTGAATGAGTTAGGAAAAATCATGACTAAGTACTTGCTCTCAAATATGTCAATAATACTAATGTCAATAGGTTAACCGGTTTGCATGTAAGCAATTTTCTATGTTTAAAAAAAGGTAAATATTATGATAGTTATATTTTTTTCTCTGTTATGTTCTCGCCGCTCCGGTAAATGTACGTAACGCCGGCTAAAAGAGTTGGTTGGAATAAACTTTTTTCTACCGATTAATAAATGAGACATAACTAGATTACGTATTTGAGCGTAGTTTCAGTGGTATTCCATGCATTTGTTGACGAGTGCTGTTGAATATTCAGTGCGAAAACTGATGATTCGTTATCGGGCCTTATTGTGGCATACTTGCCATTGCTTCGATGAGAACTCATTAAAATGGTATTTATAATTTATGCAGGCCGTGTTATATTTATTATTTTGTTATTTCAATGTATTATTTAAAGGATTTTAATGTTGTAAAGCTTTTATGGATGCAGTCACATTTTTTTAGTTTTTTGAAATAAAAATGGGTAAATAATACGTCAGTTATTGTTCGTATTTTCGTATATATGCATTGAAAGGCTGCTTTGACGCTGTAACGGATGGAAACAATAGTTTTGAAGTAAGCGTGCGCCAAAATCATCAAGCGTGCGTCAAAATCTTTTAGAACGTGCTCATAGAAGCTACTAATTCAACGCATTATCACATGTATCTTTGTTTTATAGTCATCATGGATAATTATTAAATTATTCGTATTATTATTAAAATTGTAATGGACACATTGAACTAATAATACTTAACTCTTTAGTGAACAAAATCATAAAGTGGTATATGGTCCTGTTCAAACAGACTGTTTTGCGCTGCGACACGATGTTGCCGGTTCCTAAAATAATTTGTATTTGCCGCCGTTAAATGGCGCTTCTGAAACACGGGAGAAAGCGTTCGACGCCATAGTGATGCTGCTGCGCAAGACACTGAGGCGCCCTAACTTCGGCCCGTTCCTGGTAGGCCGGAAGGGGAGGTTTTTAGCATGCATCAGCCTTCAGCTGGTAGAAACATACACTCGGAAGACACTGTCTTGACCGCGCGGTACACACATACGACGAGTCTACCCCGAAACTCCGAATTCTTTATTGCCACTCTTGATTTTTCAAGTACGGTTGACCGCACCTTCATTGTTAAGTTAATCGTTTACAACACCAAAAAAATAATTTATACACTGGGTGTTACAAACCCGGTTTTTCTGTCCGACCTACGGATGATAGACATTCCTGGACAGTCCATGTGTCACCCGAACATTTTCTGAGTAGGTTAAAGAGTCTAATTTGCGGCAAAAACTCCTGACTTCGCGGTAAAAACGCGAATCGCTTGCAGCGGTCCCCGTAAAAAACCCATATGCACAAGAGTTCAGAGCAGTACCATCAGTAGCGAGACCGGATAGGACCGGGAGAAAGTTACTAATCCCTTGCAGCACCACATGGTAGAAAAAGGTTGTTGATTAAATTTAAAAAAATAGTAATTATCTTACATAACCCAGAGATATGCCTTCCCTAAGATATGCATCATTACAACTAAAACAATCCAATTAAACTCTTGATAAATAAACATATAAATGGATAAGATCAATAAGAAATTGACAATATCCATCAAATCATATAAACATATTCATAATACATAACAGTGCTTGACAATGCTTTATCATCGCTTATAGAAGTCGAATCTATAATTTAATTACAAACCTTTGACGACGCATGAAATATTCGCCCTGTCGTCTTAAGATATGAGCAAACAAGACCATAGATATTAGCATCAAACAATCAAAGACACATCGCATATGTATGTATGTGAGAATGTGAGATCGTTTGGTCGATATACGTCGGGAGTGTGTGTATCTGCCAAAGAAGCAACACACGCGCCGATTTGCTCACTCAAATATTTATGGAAATCACGGCTGCGAGAGCGCTCCTGCTTGCTTGCCTGCCCCACAATCGGGATTATCACAGCTACACATATGCCGAAACTGGCAGAAGCCGCAGGCGCTGGGAACTCGAGCATTAATCGCCGATTAATGGGTAGATTACGAACGCATAAATAAAACAAATTTCTTGTGGAATTTGCAGGTACAATTGGGCGACAAGTTATTATGATATAAAGTAAATGCGGAATAATATAGAATTTTACCAAATTATAGAAAATTATTTGAATAACATTTGTTAAAATGGAAGATTTGAGGATAGTGGAGTGAAGGATAGTGAGTTAATTTTAAGATAATTTTTATTTAATTTTCTGCAAGCAAATAACACAAAAAAGAGGATATTGACTGACGGAGAATAAATACATTTTTGTTACATGCATTGCCAAGACTCACCGCTAGATGGCTGCTACTTCTGGATGACTTAATCGGAAGTAAACTCACCTGAAACGCAAGAAAACATTCATATTGACTTCATATAGTCATCTTATAAACATAATCATCATATAACCTAATGCATAGGAATGTGATTGTCTTTAAGATTTTATATAAAGTTTGATAACTTTCATATTAATAATTTAATTGATTTGCATTAACCATACAATATGTATGTAATTACTTATTAAATAGTAATTCAACCGGCCAATCCCGTAGGTTTGGAAATTATGATAAAACACAATAACAATGTTTGAAACGAAGTGCAGAGATATAGCTTTGTATACGAGACTTGTTTAAGTTTTTCACTTGCGTGAACCAACGAGACGGTTTCGCGAATCATTTTACTGTAGTTTATTAATTTATATGTAGCACATTTACTTTTGGAAAAAAACATAGTACTCTGTTATGAATTTGATATGATGATTTGTAAATTATCATAAATGACCTTAAAGAGAGGCAGTGGGGAATTTTTCCTTTTAGATTTGGTTTTTGAAATTTAGTAAAGTTATTTAATTCTTATAGGCACAAAATTGCTAGATATTTTTCATCCTTTTATTAAGATTTTTGTGCTAAAAAAACAAATAAAAGGAACAAATAGTTTCTAAAATGTACGAAAAAGGACCGAACGATACACGAGTGTAAATCGCCATTGGTGCACTTGACGCCAACTCTAAGAGCGCGTGCCAAAAAACGCCGTTTCCACCCATTATATCGTTGTATACTATTCTTACTATGTAGGTTTAAAATTACTGAATTTGTAAATAAATCACATGCATATATAAAACATCTATAATCTGGAAAATTGTGTTATAGTTTTGCCTGAAGTATCTGCCACCTTCACATCAGTTCGTAAAAACAACATGGATGTCATTTGGTTAGGGTGTCATACTTGTTCAGGCTCCTCCGGCGCCGTCAGCTCCTGATAGGACTCGCCGCTGCCGCGACGGCTGGGCGCACCGCACATCGCACGCCGGAAGGCACGCGCGACGAGCGAGCACAGCCCACAGCGGCGGTCGCTGCGACCACCGCTGCTACCGCTGCCACCGCCGCCTCCGCCACCCCCACGACCCCCGCTGCTTGCGGCATCGTCGCCCCGCGTCGCCGTCGTCAGCTCCTGCCCGCTGCCATCCTTGCAGCACGCCACCGCACCACTTATGCCGGACGCGCGAACGTTAAGCGGCGAGCGCGCGGCGGCAACCGCGCGCCCCAAGACCCACACAACACGCGCACGCACGCACCGCACTCACGCACCGCCGCCCCCGAACGCCGACGGCGTCATGCGTGCACTCTGCACATACGGGGCCCCACCAGAGACCACCAACGGACAACGTTCTTAGAGCATCCAGAAAAAGGAAACAGTGCTCAATGCAAAGTAACCAATGTGAAACAACGTTTATCCGCCTTGTCTTTTTTTAAAACTAATCTGGAACGAAAAGTGTATCTATTAATATCATATAAGGAAAAGCCGGTTTTCCACGTTGTTGTGGGTGCGATAACAGAGCTGTTTTCACTGAATCGATGTTAGACGATTTTAAGATTGGCAGTATCATACTTTCCATGGCTTATTTAATATTAGTTGAAACTGGCAGTATGCCAGCCAGCATCATGCAGCATTATTTATATTGTCAGCATTTATAGTATAAATTAATATTCTTATTCTCACGATGGTATATATAATATATACTTCATATGACCCGCGGGTCACCGACTGGCACATGTAACAATGTTCAAGTGATCTTTAAACTAAGTTTAAAAATCTGATTTGTTTGTATATAGCAGCGGCCTGCAACTTATGACCCGCGGGTCACCAAGTGACCCGTATACTAATTTCGTGTTTTCAAGTAATCTAGTTTAATTTAAAACGCACCCTATATGTAATATATCGATATCAAAAGGTAACGAAGTATCGAAAGTATTGAAAGGTATCGAAAGAATCGAATTGTATTGAAATATATAAAAAATAACTATCGAACAGAAGTATCCATATGTGTTATATGTGTTTAATTAGTAAGACAGTAACATGGCTATCCTCATTTTCATTTCCACAAGCAGCTTTATCTTAAAAAATATCAAGCATAGAAGCCTCATTCAAATATACAAATAAATTATAATAACGTATTGATGCCCTGCACTCTATATAAATAAAAGTAACGTACAAGTTAAAGCTGAAATATATGAAGCTTCCTTGAAGCGAGTAATGTAAAACCCCCCTTAGAATAGCAATATCGCGCCCGTGTATATTCGATATGCACGAGTGCAAACTAAAGCGTCGACGACGTCGAGCAAATAAAAACGTGTTCGCGTCAAATGCTAATTACCTGCAACGCACAGGCCGCAGTCATTCGCGGTTTAAATTTAACATGCGAAAACAGCGGCGAGCGCATGTGTGTGCCAATGATGCCGAAACGCCACTCGCATAGCGGACGCGATAATTGTTACGAAATGACAAACGCGCTTGTAATTGTTACAAGAAACTATTTTCAGGCGTTGCATAAGAACGGAGGAATGACACACAACGGCAGAGATGCGTCGTCCTTAACATACAGAAGTTACATCGAGTAACACCCTTACAATTACACAAAGATGATCACCAACAAGATCCACCAAGATCCTAACATCAACAAAACAAGTTTCTTGACTTCATCAACAGGAGTGCGGTAAAAAAGCTGACGTAACCGATGAGTGAACAACATCCGCGAGGCAAAAGAGTATGCCAGAGCACGTTCAGGCGAGCCGCTGAACATGTGGCCTTCTTCACGAACCAAACAAGAAAAACGAGCCGACAGCAACAAGGCAAAAGATGACGATGAAGACGACGCACGAGGGTAATAAAAACTGCTGCAATCCGTTTGCAGGTGTAGTACTCGATCTCACAAACAAAACAGATTCATTGTACCGGCTTAGAAGATGGCTTACAATTAGTTTCAGGCTGACAGGAACTTAGCAGCTAGGTTTTTCAACTAAGTTTACAACTTTTTTTAGTCATACTTCATTCAACACTTTCACAACTCATACATACAGATACTACATCTGTTTAGCATCATTTTCAGAAATTATAAAGCTTAAAAATATTTTTTTTGCTTTATTTATTATTTTTTATTTTATAATATTTATCCAGGAAAATTATTAGGTCCGTAATTTTTAATCCCCACAAAGGTGTAAACAGACTTACTGAATAAAAAATTACGGTCCATTATATAAGATTCTTGCCTTTGTAAATTTTGCTGCTAAATTCATATGATATTTGCCCTCACTGGCTGAAAATCGCTTTCTGAAACTTGCATTTTTTTCGATTTTAGAAGATTCCTTCAATCCTACACTACAAAAACGAGGAAAGCAATGTTTTTCAATTTGCATAACTCATAATTTTTGTAAGTATTTTATATATTTGTTGGAATTTCTGATAATGGGATTTTTCGCCGTTTGTCCAAAAATATTTTCGAAGTTATCAGCGCTGTTCTGTGTGTGTGTGAATGTTTTCTAATATTTTATGTATAATCAAGGAATGTATGGTTTCAAGCTGGTTAAAGTTTTCAACTGGCAATAATCGCACCTCGAATGAACCTCATTGGTTACGATATCGCCCCTGCGCAAAGCCGGAAATTAATGAAGGATGTGTGAATCAGTTGAGAATGGAAGTAGATTGTGTTGGTAAATTGTTGTCTGAGGGAGGGGAGAGGGTGGCCATCATTTTGAGTGTAGTTCAGAAAAGGAAGTGTATGCGGACGGTATAAAAATAGTGATATTATTATGTATGTTGAGTTGGTTGCCTAAGACAGGGGTTGCTTGCTGCGCCACTATGCTTAAGATGTTGGGGATGCGATCAGTAGCAATGGGGAGGGGGCGCCACCATAAAAGCGTGGTTCGCGCCCGATTCAACCTATTTCTCATCTGGTGAGTTGTCATGTTAACGTGTATTTTTCTTTTGTATTTGAGTATTCATTGTGCCGAGTTAATAAAGTCGTTGTGCTTGTTATTTCGTGTATTTTGAACTTTGACGTCTGAGGTGAGCTTTTGGTAATACTTGTATCGCGATAACTCAAGGAACTTAGAAGAATATCCAGTTAAGTCTGGTCCCGCGCTATCAACGGGAAATAAATTAATGTTTCAAAAAACCTCGACTACCACGTAACAATGTACATAGTATTGATAGTATTATATTGTTAATTTTTATTTTTGAGTTGGAATGATGATTTACGTATATAAGAAGCACGATGGTTATGCCAATAAAGTTTTTTTTGTTTGAGTTTTACCGAGATCGACTACTATGGTCACTAGCTCTATTCAATTCTTTTTCAATGTAATTAGTCATACCAGAGGCTAATACTATTGATAAGAAGAAGAATTCACTTTACTATGCGTCCCCACCGAGAATCGAACCCGGGATCTCATGGTAGGTAGCCATAGACCAGACCACTGCGCCACTTGGCTGAACAATAAAGGTTATTATTATTATGGTTTCAAGTTTGAATTATTTTTATTCCGCTATTGCACCAGATTGTTCATAATGTTTATTACTGCATAGCGTGGGAATGCATGATCCCAAAGGGTTATTTAACGAAATATTTACCTAGTGTGTCTGTTCATTTGGATGTCTCTTTAGAAGATACGTGTGCTTAAAGTTTATGTAACTGTGTAAGGGCAGAATATCGTTTAAATGTCGATGTTCAGGGTAGGTCTTTGTTTGCTTGTTTGTGTATTCAATATTAGGGCAAGAAGTCAAGAGCTTAATGGCATTATGGTAATATTTAGTTTAGAAATTAAGAAAATGTATTCAAACCAGATATCTTCTGCTACGATTTTTTGGTTATATGTGAACCTTTGAAAGTTAATTCGTTGATGCCATATGCACACGGATGGTAGTTCATCTTCCCATCTCTATGTTAGAATTGTATTTGGTAGGGATAATATGTAAGCTTGTTCTGGGTTTTGAAAAATATAATCAGTCTTGAGCAAAACTTGGTAGACTTTGGTTGGGTTAGAGTTTCGACACTCGCATTAACTCTCTCGTTAAGGTATCCCAGCCAGGTGGTTGCTTTTCTAAGTTGCGAAACTTAGAAATAATCCACATATATTGTATCCGGACTCCGATCCACGACAGTGCATTAGTCTATTGGTTTATATGCGGCCTTAATGCAATGTGCCAGATACATATACCTTAAGCGATTTGTGACAAACCTTTTTTTGAACAAACGGCTCAAAACGGCGAAAAATTCCGTTAACAAAAAATATTTAAATATTTGTACTAGACTACTAAATTTTTCATGTAAATCTGAGACAGACAATTAAAACCTTCCTAAACCAAGTAGTATTAAAAAAAAACTGCAAAATCCTGTACTGCTAAAAATACGAAGGACAAACAACGTTTTTTAATCACAATAGATTCCATTGCGTTATTATGCTGCTAACTTCCTACCAGTCAGTATTTGCATTCGTTTAATAAATTTAAAAAAGATAACTTTAATAATCGCATATCATCCACTATTTTGCGCTATCCTGTAATCCTCCATGGGTCTTCACCGAAACGTTGTTTGGTTAATTACAAGTTTTCAACTTTCTGTGAATTCCTGCTGATAACCAGTCAACCTTTGCACTTGCTAATACATTTCACAGCCTGAAATCGCTCTTTTTAGTTTGATTTACCGAGCATCGACTGCTATGGTCATTAGCTTCATTCAATTCTTTTTCAATGTAATTAGTCATATTAGAGGCTAACACTATACTATACGACTATACTATACTAAGAAGAATTCAATCTAATATGCATCCCCACCGAGAATCTAACCCTGGGCCTAATGGACAGTGGTCATTGACCATACCACTGTGCCACTTGGCTAGACATATCGCTAATTAAAAAGGAACGTGAATGAAAATTCATCACTATACAAATGTAGCAATATTCTGCAATCCTACAAGAGCCTTCATCAACACTGTTATTTCAAATTGCCAATCATCAACTCTCTGTGAATAGAAATCCACAATCAACAGGAGATGTTAATGTTTCAGTCAACACTTGCTGACCCGAAATATTAACCTGAAATTAATCCCACAGAGGACACGAAAAATTACCCTCAAATGACACATGGTACCCACAAACACTGCATGTGCTCAACAGCATCCTGCAAGTCGCTTTGCAAGCCACCTGCACATGACGACGAGAGGCAGGCAAAATAAAAATGTGCGCGCTCGCCTTGTAAACACAATAAAAACTTAACGACAATCCTGCGCAACCGCAAGCCCCAGCTCTTTTATGCACACACAACACGTGAGTGGATTAATTATCCGCTTGCTTTAATTTTCTCTGCTCACCACGTTGTACGTACACGCACGCACTCAAAGCACATACACAAGAGCACACTCGGCTTTTATTTCGCACTGATTTTTTGGCGTTGTTTTAAGCACGCTATTTCATTGAAGCGCGCTTATTTCAGCGGGATGCGTTTATATTTTTCGACGTATGCAACGTGTTCGCGCCTCTCTTTCCTTTTGGCAGGTACAAACGCAGCGTGCTCGCGACGCGAAGACCGACGAGCAGCGACTGAAAGGAGCGCGACGCGCCCGGGCTGCTCGTTCGCTGAGCTCGGCGCACAACACGACTGCGCGTCGGAGTCGTCCGTACACGACTCCGGCTACATGCTGCTGATAGCATGCGTTCGGCCTGCTTCCGCTCACGGTGATAAATGGAAGCCGTTGATAAGGAGCGCTGCAGAGTGTTTTAGGCAAGTGTGTTTGCCTGGGTGTTGTGAGTTGTGAGTTGTGTGTTGCGTGTGTGTGTGCCTGTGTTGCCTGCGAGGAGGTTTGTGTTTGGTTATCCAGTCGTTGTCGGAGGGCACGGACGAGCATATCAATGCACACGGCAGATTTATGCATATTACAGTGGGAAATTGCAATTTGTATTAATTTTCGTTTTTCGTCATTTCCTCAATTGCTATTTTATTTAATTTATGTTATTAGGCAACTTAATAAACTTTGCATATTTTGCTTGATTGGTTGCCTAGAATTTTATTATTTTATACTATTATAGGGTTACTATAATATATAACTTATGAATATTATAGTTAATCATCATTTTCTCAGTTACTACGGTCTTTTAGAAATTTAGCTTATTTGGTATTTTAAAATATTTTGCCCTTTGTGTTTAATTGATTGGTGATCTTGGCAAAATATATTTCAAACAATTATATATAAAACACTACATCCAAAAATTCATATCCCATAAGAAATGTACACCTTTCTTAAGGGATTCCTAGACAAGTACGTAGACTTTATAATTTCCGAAGAATTTATTACTTCCGAATGATATTTCGTTGGAATTTATATAAAAAATATCAATTATCAAATAATAATTATTGCCACTTCATTTTTTAATAAATTGAAAATGCATAATAATTAATATAAAATTAATTAACAATAAAATAGACTTGTAAACAAACATTATAATATAAGGGCAGTGTATATATTTTTATCTACTTTACTAAAACAACAAAATAACGGTTGCTACCGTAACATTTCAATTCGAGTTAATTAATGCAAGGCAAATAGACAACAAATTGCTGCAATGGGCTAGTGTTTACCAATATAATTCATTCGCCAACTGGCCAAGCCAAACAGTATTTATTGATAAATGTAAATTGTAGTTGTAATTGTAATAACACGTAATTACATTATAAAGGCAGGTTAATCAAGCATAATTCATGCAAGATAAGTTAAATAATTAAGGAGGAAATTGCATTTACCTGATCAAAAAATACATAATTCGAGTATTTTCATGGAAAAGTTAAACTTGCAGTTTTAAATTTAAACTCCAATTTTCGCAAACAAATCGATTTAAAAATACGAAAAAGTAGATAAATAAATACTTTTTTCAAAAAGCAATTAACGGCGTATTCTAAAGAATTGAATTATCTATATAATAAGCCATAATGCAGTTAAATCGGTTCAGAGGTACTCCGTCAATCGTGTTCGCAAAAACATTTTTTATGAATACTGTAAATACAGTAACTGTTGACTTGAAATTTCCAAAAAATTCTTTATTGCAAATGAGGTTTTATTGTTCAATTGTAAGTTAATATTGTAGGAGAATTTTATACTACTAGCAGTTTATGAGGACCCTACGCGACCGTAGCGGCAAAATGCGGAACTAAAACGGGAAATTAAAACTTTGTTCGAAAATATTTTTTAGTCTGCATGTTATAGAATGCCAGTTTTGTACGGAACGATTACTGATTAAATAGAGTTTGCTTTGATATACATATTTACACCTAAATGCTGGGTAATTCTTGAGGTATATCTCAATAATTAATTAATCGTGTAAAAAACGTATTTCCCAAAAAATGTATTTTTTCTCATATTTTCCCTATTGATAGCATTATAATTCATGCACCAATCGATTCAGCGTTAAAATATCTGTAAACTTCCGGGGCAGTTTTTCATTAGATTACGTAGAACCGATATTATAACTCATGAAAATTGTCAGTGAAATCATCGACGATATTAGACTCAATTTTCGTGAGTTATAATATCGGTTCTAAGTAATCAAATGAAAAACTGTCCCAGGAATTTGAAGATATTTTCACGCTGAATCGATTGTTGTATGATTTATAATCCTAGCAATAAGGTAAATATGAAAAAAAAATGAATAACCTAAAACTCGACATTTCTCGGAAAAGACGTTTTTTTATACGATAAATATCTCAATAATTACCCAACATTTACGTGTAAATGTGCATATCAAAACAAACTATATTTAATGAGGAATCGATCCGTACAAGGATGGGCATTCTATAACACGCAGATTAGAAAATATTTTAGAACAAAGTTTGAATTTCACGTTTTAGTTCCGCATTTTGCCGCTACGTGGTACCGGTCGCGTAGGGTCCTCTTAAAAATGAACTTTTTAAACTAGCATATCGATATGAATCATGCAGAATTTAATGTGATGCACGTAATTTTAACGAACAAACAAATATGTTGAAGATTTTCAAATGAGAAAGACATAACATGTATACTAAAACTTATTATCTCTCAAAGTTTTAAATAAATTCAAGTATATTTTTAAGTATCACTTTCCAATACTTTTAAGTGCACTTAAACTATACCCTTATTAAATCATGATAAATGGTGATTGCACTGATTGAATACGAAGCAAAAAAGGTCACATCTTTGTGTCTCGTCCAATAAAGGCGCCAACATCGGAATGATTGATAGTCTCGGTAATTATAATAATTTTTCACGAGAAAATAATGCTTTCCATGTTATGAGTATTCGTGTCAATATTGAGGTCAGTGATGCCTATCGTATATTCAAGGCTGACCGTAGACAACATGGTTGACCAGCGCCAGAGTGCGCATAGATAACTTATAGCGTTGCGGCTGTGCGAAGGCAACAACAATCTTACATAATCCACCGTCATGTGTGCACATGAACTTTACGTTGCCGTCGTCGGTTGAGCCGCATTAAACGCACTCAGCCATGAATACATTCTACATACATACTTATACTTACGTACGGATATATAAATACTTAATTACGCTGCACACACTATTGCATGCTGTGCGTATATCATCTGCATCGTTACGCATGCGCCTACGATGTGTGTACATAACCTGTTTTCGTAGTCCAGGTTTATGTTTATTCTAAAAATGTATTTGTCACATCTTTAATGATGTCATAAAGTTAAATACGTATGGATATCAAAAAGTATCGATATGTTATGTGATATAAGCAAACATTTTCAATATTTTGGTAAGATGCCGTTAGATGGTGCCACTTTGTTTTTTTTTCGTTTTGATGCTTTAAATACCAAGGAGTCGGTACTTTTGGAAATTTTGTGCTCCAGGATATAATAGATTACAGTAGATTAACGGAAGTTATAGTAGGTTGACAGAAACATGAAAAATAAAAGTTGCCAGTAGATGGAGCTACTTTTGATGCGTTCCAATTTGAATGATTTAGATATCAAAAAAATAGATCGGCAAAAGCATAATTTACAAAGTAGTTAATAGATGGCACCACATACTTTCGATGATTTCGATATAAAAAAGTCGATACTTTTTGAAAATTTAACATACGGATTATTAAGTGGATTGACAGAAACGACGCTTTCAGAAATCGCCAAGAGATGGCGCCACTTTCCATGTGGTTAAAAAATTTCAATATGAAAAATTCTATGGATATCGAAGCCAACAGATGGCAACACTCGGTTTAGATAATTTTATTATAAAATAATTGCTACTTTTTAAATTTTGACTTTCATATTATAGTACTCCCAGATGGATAATAAATATTTGAAGTAACATATAATTAAACAAACATAGTCGACGTGTTAATGTATGAATTTTCGCTGTTTGCGCGTAGATTTGCGATTCGCAATTTAACAGATGTTTGGATATTGTTGATAGCGATGTTTGACGAGTGCGTTTTTGCGCTATTGATGCAACAGAGTGCGTGTTTTTGACATGTAAATTTCCCCGCTTTCCCGGCCCGACATGCTCGATATAATCGATGTGTTTGAATCGTGTCAATGTATGAGCGGATCTCATGTGTGGCGAATGTAATGAAATTTTTCGAATCGTGCCGTTGCGTCGAATGCGACTTCCGCCCCGCTGCCACCGCCGCCGCCATCGACGATTTTTCACCTTCGATGGCGCTGTCACTGACGGGCAGGTTGATTATCAGCATGCTATTACCTAATGAGGTACCATGCCAAGACATTCAATCTGATATTTCACCGTATACCTACGACATGTTTGCAAGGTGGAAATCGAATTCTATTGTATTAATTGGAATAGCTATGGTATATGAGATTACCTACTTTTCATCTCTCTGTATCTCTCTTTTATGGCTATACTGTTCTAGTTGGACCTTGACCTCCGCCAATTTCTTCCTCAATTCTCTCTACTTTGCTATAGTTGTGCCTCGGCATACTTTGAGGATCTTCGTTGAGTCTTCTTCCATCGAATCTATCCAGTTTCTACGAGTTAGTCCGATGGGTCTTGTCCCAGACATTTTCGAAGTAAGAGCTCTCTACGGGTGCCTGTTTTCTAACCACGTTGTTTGTTCATCTCCGTGGTTGGATAAACTCTGATACTCGGCTTACCTTGTAATTTTGTTATAGTTCGAGATTGTCACGTGCCCCGTTTTCGTTTTGGTCCTAAAATTTTGCACTGTACCTTTCTTCAGATCGCAGCATCTTTACAGGTTTCGAAGTCTGTTGAGTTTTGCAATGAAGAGCACGAAACACATCACCACACATCTGGTCGGATCTATTCTTTATTATTATTATTTTATTCTTTTGGCAACAAATTTATTTGTATCGCGGTATCTATACGTTTCCGCGAAGCATCACGTACATTACAAAGTATCCCGCAACAAAAAAATATTAATAATTATCTAAAGCCATAGCTACAACACCCGGAGGTGTTTCTATAGTTTAATCAGATTAAAACATAATTTCCTTAGATTATATAAAACAAGTTATACACACCAAACACTATTTCTCACTTCTCATAATATTAAACGAAATTCCAATAAACGATGTAGATGCAATGTGATCAAATGATATAAAATGAGGTTATGAGATGCGCCTGCCCCTCGGCCAACATGCGGTCAACTCGTATAGTACTCGCAACGCAGCCGAAATTAGATTCCAATCTCTAATTGAATAAAACACGAGCCGGTTGTTTGCATGCATCGTTAGCGTCGTCGGCGACGTCCTAGTCTTCGTTGGCGGCAGTTTGAATGAGTGGAACGGGGGCGGCGAACAGTGTATAACATGTATATGCATGCGGTCAAATGGTCTGTTGGGAGGACGGGTGTTCGAGTGAGGCGTCTCATCCTCGGTTCTCGGCGCCGACGTTTATCTAATGGTAATGCGTTGTAATGCGAGCAACACATGAATGTATCTCGCCGCCGCCGCCGCGCCGCCGGGAATGGCAGGCGCAACACACGTACATCGAATCATGCATTATGCATTGCGCGCCGGGTATTTACATAGAGAGCGCGAGCGGCATGCATCTTTACCTTTACCGCATGTGTGCATTTTTATCCGGTTGTTGCAATATGCTCGCAAGTTGCTGTTTGTACGGTTGAAAATTTACGGACCATATGAACTTGATAAATATTCATTTCATTTTTTCTCTGGGAAATGCACTAGTTCATTCGCAAATGGAAAATCTGTTGGGTGGTGTTTTGTAATTGGTAATTTTGTATTTGGTAATTGGTTTCAGCATGCTCTAGGGTTTCTTGATGGGTCTGATTCCTCTGAAGCAGGAATAGCCGTCGGTTCCTTTTAGTTCCAGCTAATAACAAGGCAAGAACGAGAGAGAGAGAGAGGATGAAAGGTACGTTGGAAAGGGTAGAGAAGTATCTAAGTGTGTTTTGATGGGGAATGTGCAGAAAAAGAAATGGGTGGCATATAAGAATGTGGGTGGACGGCAGAAAATTGAAAGGGTGGAGTGGAAGGGAGAGGAAATCAAGAGAGTGTATGCATTTAATTATAAACGATTTTTTGTGTACGTACAATAGAAAATAGAGGGCAGTAGCTCAGAGATGGTAAGATCGCTGCTTATTAATACGGAATGGTGGCTAAGGAAGAATGTGAAGGGGATGGAAATGGTAAAGAGGCTAGAAGAGGAAGAGGTAGTGGTTTGAAATAAGTAACTACAATTCTAAGCTTTCCTACAGTTCTTGTCTCCAGTCCTTCCTGTTTGCTCCTTCTTTACTATTATCTTCGAAATTTCTACCCCCTACTTTTCCACCCCGTCCTCACTCAGCCATGGTTCCTGAAATACCGTCATTTGTTTCAAAACTCTATTTTGTTGTGTGTGATTATTTTTCATATTTATTGCAAAAATGTGATATAAATGATTTGAAATTTTATTTAACGTGTGAATTTCTGTTGAAAGTTTATCATATTCGTGTGTTTAGAGTTTTTCCAGCTGCCTTGATAGTAGTTATCGTTTTTGATATTTGTGTTCAAGATAGATGTTTATTTCTTGTGTATTCAATCGTAGGGCAAGAAGTCGAGGGTTGATGGCATCGTGACATCGTGGAGACGTTTACTTTAGATTAGGTTTTCAGGAAAGTAGTAGATAGTTCGTCCCTCCATCCCCATGATTAGAATTGTAAAGACTAGGGACTTTTAGTTTCTTTTTGGAGTTTTTAGTCTAATAAATTCAGTCTTGTATTAAACTTGATAGACACTGTTTGGGCAGAGTTTCGTGACTCGATTAAACTCCCACGTTAACGTACCCCGATCTAGTGTTGCTTTTCTAAGTTGAAAGATTTAGAAATAATTCATACATAGCATCCGGACTCCGATCCTACAAGATATACAACAATTTCATTCAAGCTCCCACGAGATGAGTCTCCCCGTCTATCACGTGTCCAAAAGCATGAAAAATATGGAAATCCCAAAACCCTTCATAATATTTGGTATTAAAATAGATAGTTGCTATTTGTTTATAATAAACCTGATTTACTCTTTGTATATACAATTACTTTAAAGCCGAAATATGCGGTTCTATTGTAACGGTGCAAACCGTTAACGGGGTTCGGGGCACAGAACAAGAGCGACAGATGCAGGGGTTTAACAATATTTATTTAGCAACAATACGTGTGAACAAAAAGCTGGAAGAAATCAAGAAACGTTAGACAAAACTTGACGACTTGAAGTAACAATTTACAATCCTGGAGCAGGCACGCCGGTGTTATCAGATAATGTGAGTTAGCCACGCAGCCCAAGGTCGCACATACGAGTCACGTAAAAGGCACAAAAAGAAAAGACCAGGATTCCGCGTTGGCGCATGGCGGTACGTGCGATGCGTTGGGGACGCAATAAGTCACGCACGCGCAACATGTCCCAACGGGAGGGTAGGGAACAACTGTGGGCAGGACCGGTCGAACACTGGAATTTCGGATCACTATTTCCATTTTTTCATTTCAGTATTTGCTCCATAATTCGCGGTTATCGGGTATATCCGAAGGAGAAACATATCAATGTCCCATTGAAACTATCCATAATATATAAATGAAATGGAATAAAAAACATATTATAAGAAGAAAAATATATCCGTACTTTTATATTTTTTTAAACAAATATTTTATAAACAAATCGAAACATTTTTATCTTCGTCATTTGGCATCAGTTAGAATAAGATCTAGAGATTGACGACGTGATCAACGTTCGTGGCGCGTGTGATGCGATCGTTTCATCACGGCGCGTAATAGACGATAAACATTACGGCCTCTTGGTGCCACCGCGGCGCGGCGTAATTGAAGCGGTCATTTCGTCGACGCTGCCGTCGTCGGCGGCGGAGCGCATCGTTGAAGTGCGCGCATGCCAGCAGCAGCGTGCGCTGGTGCCGCCAACGCCATTTGCATTGAGGCAGGTCGGTCGTCGACGGATCTGACGCCGTCACATACAACCGCCTATACATACAACACCTCATCAGCCGTACGCGATGAGTATTTTTGCACTCTGCCCAGCCTCCCACCGCACATTTAGACATCCTTTTGCATACGTTTATTTAGATAAAGCCCCTCAAAATTTTTAGCTAATTATTATTCTGTCTTATTTTTCCTTGAAAATAGGCAACAAAACGTACGTCTACAACCTTAATTAAATGAACATACATTCTATTAAGTTTAAATTCATGTTAGGTTAATTTACGAAAGTTTACTACATGCCTTACAAACATGTAATAACTTTATGAATCTAAAAAGCAAAATACTTCAAAGTTTACGATGTTAATTATACTAATAAAACAAGTCTTAATGCAACTGGGGATATTTCGAAGGAAGTAATATCTTAAACTTTCGATGAATAAATGCAAATGCTGAATATTACGAGCCCGACATGTCACCGCCTTCGGTCAAGATTCAATGCTAAAAGTTATCCTGTTACTTGTTAGATAAATTCATTTAAGTGGGCATGGCCGAGACAAAGTTCAGTTTCATCTGCACCAAGCGTCCCACAGCGGAGCGGCCGAGCTGTGTCTGTAATTTCGTTACTGCTTCTTCCTACTGCCACTGCAGCCGTCGGCGAGGCGACGCCAGCCACGGTTGACGTCGCGTTCAATCGTCCTCGCATGACCTTTTCTATCCAATAAAACTGCACGACGCAACGGAATACAAATGATGGTTAACATAAATGCACGGCATGCAATGTGAAAAATGCCCAGTGTCAATGCATATTTTACTTCTCAAAGTTAAATCTTGTGCGAATCACGTGAGATTGATGATTTTTTGTCGCCCACGCCCTGATACATCTCGCATCGTTTATGATTTAAGAGAGAGTAGATCAAGGGCGGCTCGTTGTTAAAGATTGGAGTGAAAATTGGAGAAAGACATAGAAGATTACATATTTTATTTTTTGTTTGTATTAGTTAAAATAATGATCCATGTAGAATTTACGTGAAGGGGAAGGGTGTAAATCAGATTTATTATGTCTGGGACCTAGTAATGGGCCTGGGACTGACAGATTAGAACTAGGATTAAACCTAGAGGGAACATAGGAATTGAGTAGAACTTGAGGAAGAAATGGATCTAGACCGACGAGAACTAGGTATCAGGTACTAGGATCTGATCTGGTAGGCCCTGATAGAAATTATAGAATTGAGTCTAGGACTGGAACTAATTGTAAGACTGGAACTAAGACTGACCCTAGTTTGAAAACTGAGACTACAACGAGACTGGGACTATACAAGGAGGCACGTGGAATAAACCTAGATCTGGTAGTAGCACCCGGGCTAAGATTATGACTGGGATGAAAGTAACGACTGGAACTATGCCTAGAACTAGCCCTGAATCTAAGTTAAGGACTGGGACTACAACTAGACGAGGGCGAAAGAGTAGTACTGGATCTGGCCCTGGCACTCAAGCTAAGATTTCAACTGTAATCAAGGACTGGAACTATGACTGAAACTAGAGTGGGGCAAATAATAAGACAAAGACTATTGGGACTATCTAGTCAAGAAGTTGCACTCATAGTCTGTAAGAATCTGAAAGGTTTCCTAATTGCAGCCCTCTAAAAGTGATCTTCTAACAATATTTGTCTGTGAATCATAGTGAGTAGAAGGCTAAAACATTTTCAGTTTAAAATATCTACATAAAATTTAATGACAATACAAAATGCGAAGAATATATTACATCAACTATAACAATAACGTTAGAAACATGATTATAATTAAATTTTGAAACAATGTATAATTATATATCTAAACTATTCATTAGTAGATGTCACCACTCTCCGCAACCGTCCTCTCAGCAAGTCGGAAACGCGAGAAAATGAACAGCTACATGTAGTTTTACCATTATATCACAGCTAGAGCACCGCAAACATGGCAACTATTTTCCACTGCATGACATAACTAAATTAGACGATATTTAAGCGCTTGTACCATTACATTGTGCGCGCATTTCGGAAGCACCGTCTATATCCGCTGATACGCTTCCGGCGGCTGGCTGGCAAAGGATGCGGAAAAGTCGCTCGCCGAACACAGCAGCGCCACCACTGCTGCCTCCGAAGCTAGGGAGACGCCACCGCCGACGCCAACGACGGCGACGACTGCACGATGACTCTCAACTATGCGATTGACATTTCAGATTAGAGTAGAGCGACTGGCTGGCGAAAGAGGCGGCAACCGGAGGCAGCCAGAAGCAAGCCGAGGGCGGCGGCAGCAGTGGCGGAAGCGTGTCGCGCTTAAATGCAAAGTAAATGCGCAAATATGCACTGTGCCAATGCCAACGCCAACTTGCAAGCTCTTTGGCAAAGGCGCGTTATTGCTTTACTGCAATTGGCTCAACTTCTATTTAGAAACGCTACGAAACTATAAACTGCGAATGTTTGCCATCTCCGGCTTAGCTCAAGGCATGTTTAAGGGACCATTCGGAAACTTGTTTGAGTTATTGTCAGCATCAATTCAGGGTTAATTTGGTAGACTTCAAGTTTTCGTTATCTTTCGTTGATAACCTAATTATAATTATGTACTAATACTTTGGGAGTAGTTTATTACTTTTGAGTTTACATTAAGTGGTATAGTGATGGATAAGTTAATTCTGCCTTTTATAGTATACAACTTCACGGATAGGATTTGTACAATAATCAAGAATGGATTTACAATCCTGGTCCTAGGATCAAGACTAGGTCTAGGATTGAGTCTAGAAATGAGAATAGCACTAGAACTAAGATTGGGGTTGAATCTGGAACTAGGGCTACGTCCTAGGACTGGGACTAAGTTTGGGACAATCTAGTTTGATTACAAGAGAAGAATGCGGACTAGTATTTGGACCAGAAATTGAACTGGGACTAAGCGAATTAGTACTAATTGTAAGTAGTACATTGAAGATACAAAATCATCTTCAAAATGGTCGAGCAATGATTCTACGCCGAATAAATCGAATTAATTGTGTCACTCAAAGAAGTGTAAACAGAACAGGCTCCCGGAAATGATAAAGTTTAATTGTACTCATTTGTCACAAACAGCGACAACAGTTTAGCGTTTGCAATTGCAGCCGAATAACTATTGGGAAACAATTGAGCAACTCGACCGCATCGTTTAGGCGCATTGCCATACGACGATGCCGTTTGTGGACATTGTAGAAATTTGCATCGAATCATGTTTGCCGCAGTGATACATCGAATGATCAAACGGCTTGCAATAAACGTGGGCAGCATGGAATTAATTAGTAGTCCGCACATCGAAAGCATAAATCAAAGCAGGTTTACAGCCTTATAAACATTTACTGTTCGTTGAGCAATTGTATGTTGTGGCATTGTGCAGTCGAGAATGTTTTTAATTAGGTAACTATCAAATAATGAAGTTTGAAAATAACTCACAATCAGACGAAAGCAATATGTGGCCCCTGTTTTTTATTTAATGTTATTGTTTCTCCAAAATAGCAAAATAGGTGTATTTGAAAATTCCCGTCGCATTGCGCGGAATGTTCTTCGAGACCACACCCCTCTTCTGGTAGCTGTGTTAGGCAACACTGCGTTTATACTTCGAAGCACCGCCCAGGCACATTCGTTATGACAACAATCTACTGACATTTGACTTCTTTCATTTTAAATAAACGTAAATAAGCTGTTCCAACATTCTTAAAAGATGTCAAGTTGGAACCCTGTCAAATTGTTAAATAAATAGAAGGTAAAAACCCGGAGACGAATACGCATAATGCGCGGTAATTGCGAATTAAACGACGACGCCTCAGAGACAGACATCTCCACAGAATATATATGTCATGGGAATGGTGGTGGTTGTTCGTAATGACGAACGACCTGCCTCCGGGCTATGAGAACTTCCGACTTTCGTGTTTTAACAGCGAAATGGAAAGATTTTCATTTGGCGCCCGAGTTAAGTTCGCCTAATGCGGCGAATACCTAATGAATATTTTAAAGACGCCTGCACTTTGACACACTCCGATTTCAGACAAAACTAACAAAACCACAGAAATAATCCGCCCGGATGCGTCCAACTTTTTCGCTTCATTTCCATAAATTCCGCGTCGACAAGCCGCGCCTGAAAATACACAGATAGAAAATGACGAGAGGCGGAAATTGATTACATTCTGGATTAGGTTCGGTAATCAGTTTCCGTCTGCTTGGTATTTTCTAAAGAAGATTAAGGAGGGAGAAAAAGTTAAAATGCATTTTTTTTGAGTTTTTGCTTTCGTGATTTTGTTTTAGTAAGACTTATGTCTTGAAACAAGATAGGTTGTAATGTTGGCACAGTAAAACTATGATATTCATAATAACGCACTGGTCAAATTAAATCGCGTTTTGGATTGCGACGTTTACAGTGTATTCCAGTCAAGATTCTTCACAGAATCGACTATGGATAAACATCTCCCATCTGTTAGATATTTCTGGTACTATCCAGGCCTAGATGGTTTGTTCTTTATGCCTGTCTAAACCTAGAGATTAACGATTAATCGTCTCAGAAAATACTACACTACTATGTCATCTTTTACCTGTGAACTGTATCATTCTGGACATTTTACCGCACTGCTACTGCGACAGAAACATTTTCCCTGTCACGTGTCCGTGTTGCACGCGACATCAGCCCCTAGCGGGTGAGATGTTGTTTGCCCACCTGGAGCCTTTTATTTTTCTGCAGGATCGCGGAACTACCCGTTCCTGTAAATTGTGTGGAAAAGATGGAGAGGAGAAGTAGTCGCGGCCAAAGAATATGCGTAAATAGAATCTCAAGCTCCATGTTAACTCGTGTTCACTTAAAAGCCCACATCCCAGATGAGGGCGCTTCAATCGTCGCTTCGAAATCTCCCCTCCATAGTCCTTCTATTCATTTGATTCATATTTTTCAATGTTGAAACTGTAAAAACAATGCACAAACAAGACACATGAATCTCGTTAAAGTTTATTTAAAAATAATTCATAATGCGAAGAGTAGTAAATATAATAATATACATATTTTCATCACTTTGCACCTTTATTAATACTTTTTCGGGATGCGTATGTATGCAAATCTGAAAAGAATATATGAGTACTGTAAATGCGCAGTGCGACTTTATGAAATTATTTCCCCGCGAGTTTCACGGAGCTTCACTTAAGAAGATTTGATATGCCCAGCAGAGTAAGCAACACAGAAGAAATACACACGAAGAATACGGCACAGACGCGTAGGAATAATGGCGTAAAAGAACTTACTCTTAGTAATGCTGGACAAGAACTGATTTATTTAAGTATTTCGTAGCGTCAGAGGCGCCAAAGATGTCCACATCAGTGGTTAAGGGGTAGTCGGCCGGGCGCATGCGCAACTTAGGCAGCCGCTGCCAACTTGCCAAGCGGCAGGGTTGGAAACCTCCAAAAGAGCGCTTTGGCGCGAACAAGTACATTTAGAATTCAATGTGGTATGTATAGGTCTATTTTTACCTTAATGGGAAATTCAATGTAAGCAGTGCGGTGCACTTCAGATGAATGTGGATGACAATATTTCTTAGGCTCAAAATGCCTGTACAATTTTCTACCAGTTTGGACTTTGCTGTTGGTTACATAGCTGCCAATCATGTTCTACATCCACTAATGAATCTGCTTGAGGATATCTATGCAGGAAATTGCCTGGGTCGTACTGGCCGCCGGAGACTACGCACTTCTATCTCATGAAATTATTTATTAGTTAGAATTAGTTTCAAAGTATTTAATTAAAAACCGGAATTGCACTGTTAAAATTGTCAAAAACACAAAAACGATGCTCCACGCTGGCTTAATAATTTGCTGAACTAGCACAATTAACACGCGGTACCCGCGCACTCTAAAGAATGTGGCACAGATCATATGGTAAAGGACATTTGATAATTCAAAGTAATCACGTAAAACACGGAGGTGAACGCAGCGCCCCCATGTAGGAGTTTGTCGATAAGTGAACCAGATCCCCCATAAAGCTTAAAACTCTCTTCATTTCTCTATGGTCACGGCCAAGTCCAGAAACGTACTTATTTAATTCTTCCAACAATCATCGAAAGCGAGAAGAAACTTCAAGCAGCCTCACCTTATCTTAATCTAAACATCCTGCCCGCGATGCATAATTCTCAAACAAGCAATTAATGAAGAGGACTGTAGGTTGTTGGTAAAACATGTTTTTTTGTAAACTTGTAAAACAGTGACAAAAATCGTGTTTTTCACATCAAAACTCAAACAAGCACTTTATTGTTCTCAACACGGGCCAGATGTGCACATAACAAAAAGTGATTTCACAACAAAAACAAAAATAATTAACCTTCACAATAATACATCCCGGTTCACGCGACATTCCCAGTAAAATCTATAAATACCATTTGGAGATTTAAGTAATTCTCGACAAAGATTCGAGGAAATGGCTATATGAATACCAAAGTTGCGAATTTGACAAGATTCGTCGTTTGTCCAAAGGACACGAAGAGCTATATCAACTGATTTGCTACATGCTAAACACAAATCATCATAAAAATGGAGCAGCAGAAAATGAGCATAATGATTTGAAAATATAGCGCCTGTAAATTTACTCCTACAATCAATTTATAAGTCATTTGAAAATCCAAGGAGGAAAAGCGTGCAGAGTATGCCGAATGTAATTTAAATTAAATTTACGAGCGTAATGTTAATCACTACGGCTTTTGACGTCACTGGGTTCCGGAGCGGAAATAAAAACAGCAGCGAGTACGCTACTGTTGTTGCAACAGCTACCCCATTCGCATTGCATAATGAACACGCCTGATTACCATCGTTGTAATATTAGTATTAATTAACTCTTTGTTGACTTCCGGCTTGGAGCGGCTTGAAGTTGACAAAGTGTTTCTATTTCCACTTGAATATGCACAGAGGTTTACTGTTACTATTTACTTACAATTAGATGCGAAATAATTGAGTATTGCAAAATAATTTCCTTTTGTTGAACAAAACAAATTTAGAAAAAAGGACGAGCGTGCTTTTAACCACACGACTGAAGTAAAAATATAATATATTATACACCGAGCATGGAATGATACTTTTTTCCACATAAGTATGATAAGTAATATAAACCATACCTGTGTGAGGCTAGGACACATAGTTCCAGGTAGAGCAGTAAGGTAAAGTGTTCATAGTGCCATATAGCTGCGAACGTGGTGTGCAGCGGCTCGCATCGTAGCTCACACCGGCTTTGATAATCTATAATTTTTGATCACAAACACATCGGTATCCGAAAACTAAATCAACTCAATATTTTCACACTTAATAGTCGTAGAAAAAATATAGTGTACATCACCTATAGAATTCACACGTATGGCTTCCACTTCTAGCCTTCGGCTCGTGCTGCAATTTGTAATACTCGTAGAAAGTGACTACTCCTTCATGATCGTTGTAAAATATACTATTGCAATATTTCACGGGCACAAGACCTGTTGAGACTCTCTGGTATAGGTATTTTCTACGAGTCTGCATGTGGCAAACAAAGACCAGCCATTGAAACAACGTCAAGCCGGGACAAAGTGCACTCAACAAAGTAACAATTGTTCGTCATTGATTGACGTAGGTAGTAGGTAGCTATAGTAGCTGCATACGCGTTTGAATAACATATAATGCTAGAAATAGCATGATTAATAGCTGGTAGCATGCAGTGTTAATTGCATTCCGGCGTGTTACACCTCCGTGCGATATTTTTATTCACATTTATTTATTATGCGTCGTCGAGTCGCACCACGCCACTGCTTTTGCGATAGCTCCCTGTCAGCCAGCACGTGCTGTCGTCAGTCCGAAATATGCCGAAACATATTTCATATTTAATTTGTTGAAGCAACACGTAAATAAGCGATTTTCTCACTCACTATAAATAAAATGAAAAGGATCCGTGATGATATTTGCATTTCGTGTTTTTTAAATTTTACTTTTATTCCATTCGATAGGGAATGTTTTGTTTTCGTTTTCTTGTTTTTCTTCAACAACGAACAACCGAAATGCGGGTACTACGAAGCATTATGGGCGTAACGCTCCACGACAGACAGAGGAATAATATCATCAGAGAGCAATGCGACATAGAGGATATTGTGAAATG
>JAODAC010044856.1:0-10986 GCA_027575185.1 Mimaenictus wilsoni | reverse complement strand
TTCAAGTCCGCCTATCTTTGGTTCTAACCCTACCTTGGTCGAGCGTGGCCTTGGTATTTTCGCGGTTCTGAACAACTATCATACGAACCTACCTGAATTTTGTGTGCGGGTGGAATTCCCGCGTAGCAGTAAAAAGTACCTTAGGAATTCAAAGATAGGTGCAAGAGATAACTAATGAAATACAACCGTATTTTCGAAAACTAGCAATTGCCTGAATTTCTGCAAGCCATACAAAACCTTTTAACTTTATCTAACATTACAATAAGAACCTATCCTGAAATACATAAAATAGAGAACGACAACCTTTCCTTGAAATATTTAAAGACCCTAATTTAAAGCTCACAAAGACATTATATACGCACATGTCACAATATTTTACATTCAAAACCAACAAAATAACAAAAAGGCATACAACAACGGAAAGGCGGTTTTTCCGCATGTTGGAGCGCATGGAAACATGCCTTCAGAAGTAAGCGTGCGTCAAAATCGTTAAGAGCTTGCAAGACGTTTCAAGCTACTAATGAAACGGAAAAACGCATATACTTTTGCTGTAGTTTTTATGATCTCCTATTATTAAGACTTATATGTTAAGAAAACGTAAGAACTAACATTTTCTAAAACATACGAAAAAATATCGAACGATAATTGTGTATACACGTCTATTGGTAAATTGCCCAGTTTGAATGTAAAGGAATAACATATTAACTATTTTCAGTCGCAATCAACGATTTAGATGTAACTTTAATCACTGTAGTTGTGTACCCACTTTTCGCCTATACTAATGTAAATATAGTAGTAGTGCAAACGCTTTCCTATATTAAGGCAAATTAAAACGAAATTAGCTTATTGTTACTCTAGTTCAGGGATTCTCAATATGAGGACTGCGACGCCGTTTCGAAGGACCTTGAAAATAGACGGGAGGTCTCCAAGACTAGACGTTCGAACTAGTCTATTCGTTAACCCACAACGTGGGGTCCTCGAGCTATAGAACAATTTTTTAAGGAACACCCTCGTAGAAAATTTAAAAAAATTGAGAACCGCTGGTCTAGTCTGTCATAAAATACTTCATCCTGGCCGATTATACGATTATACTTAACCTTACTTATATTATTTTAAATTGCTTACAATTAGTATAATATTTAATACCTAGTTCACTAAGATATTAATGTCCTTTAGAGGTACCTTCAATGTAGCATGTCATTACAATCAGGGTCATCATTACTTTACACTCCCTCTTGCCAAAGCTATATATAATTAAAATGAACTATTTTTTATTGGTAACCCCCGAAATGTAGCACACACGATGTGTAGACGTTTGCAAACATCGACATCACATGCGCGCGTTCAAAATCGGTTAAACATGCCGTCACAGTCGCTTGCAAACCGCCCATCAACACAGCCATCATCTCGCTCGCGCATTTTGATTGATTGGTATTTGCTTCAGCGATTACTGGGTAGCGGAGTATTAAAAACGCATTAGATCCATGCCTGTCCCTTGCGCACGTACGCGTAATTTTTGTGTGCAAGCCAAACAGGAACTGCCGATCAAAGCGAAATTTTAATGTACACCCAATCACCCAGAGTACGCGCCATATCAAAGAATCAACCGAATCAAAGCTTTTGCCTATGCGAACAAAAAATGTTTACCACCTAGAGAAATTTCCCCAGCGCTGCCTTTTGATATTTATACTCGTTTTAGCGTATTCGCAATTAAAGTTCTCGTCCAATGTACAAGTGGGATTGTCGCTAGTTTGCACTTCAGCGGAGCAGAGTACTGGTTTTCGCTTCCGAAAAGGGTTTTAAGCTCCCCAAAGGCATTGTTGATGAATGATTTCATTAATGGCGAACGCGAATGCGAGATAAAAGGACATTTATTGTGCTCAAAGTTAGGGCTCATTTTGAAATTAGAACTAGTGCAGATGACACAAAGTCATTTAAAAGATTAAATTTTAACAGGTCCAGACCCCTGTTAAAATGCTGACCAACAAGATTATTTGTTCTAATGTCATGGAATGTACAAGTAACATAGAGCATTGGCGTTATAATTATGTTTCAGCTAGTTTTACAGATTTTGCTTTTAATATCTGATCTAATAAAATATCTTATTAATACCAAAAATAATCTCAAGTATAATTTTCTAATAAATAGAAAAGAATATGACTTTTATTTCGTTCTGTTGTATTTCCTTCAGTGGAAACATCGGCTTTGAGAACCTTAATTCCTTCCTGGTTCCTGTTTCCGCCACTCCAAGGGCGTCCTTGGAGCGTACAAGGAAGACGAATTAATATATTTAGCGAAGAAATTAATTTCAGTTATCCGCGTTCGTGGCGCACAGCATTTACAACCATTTACGTTGGCGGTTATATCCCCTACGTCTCTCACAACATCTTCGACGTGAGTGATGGAGATTTATGCAAGTCCACAAACAAAACCCTTAAGATTTTTGAATTTTAAAACCTTCTTAGGCTACTCTAATCCTAACCCCACTGAATGTAATTCATTTTTTGGGAAGCGTCGTAATCTTAAAATTTCCTGGATGTACATATCAAATACAAGGTAAATGATTACAAATTTACTTCAGGAAATAATTTCAAATAAATGTAAATTGTTCTTTAATGTAAAATAAAAATAGATTACGAAGAAAGCAAAATTCTAAATCCGAACTTGTATCACATGAAAATATTACCATTTAGAAGCAAATTGATACATTAATTCCTTCAATCAATAGGGTAGAAATAGAATTTCCCACGATATGCAAAATTCGCTATTGAACTTTAAACTGTCCTCATATAAAATACATTGTGAGTTTGCAGATTTACTTCGCTGAAGATGAGATTTCTTCACAAATCAAGGACATTTCAAGATGAAGCAACTTTTATACGCATTTATCATTTCTTTAGAAATACGATATTGATGTATGTAAAAGTACGTTCTGCGATTTTAGACTTATACATAATTTTATAATATTGTACTATAATGGGATTTTCATTATAAACTTTCATTTGCTTTGCAGTGGCTTACCTAATAGATGCCGCTAAACTCTTGAGATGATTTATTCTCGATAGGTTATTCTTATAACGTTTTCGTCGTAGTTAACGGCATTTAAGTTTAATTTTCTTGATGACATTTTACATCTGCGAGTTTGTTATATCAACTGCAAATTTCGATACCAAATGTTGACCCTCTATTTGTTGCACGTTGTACTTCACGTTTGCACTTATCGCTTGAAATGTGAAAATCGGAAAAAATAAAATCTCCGCTAGGGGAAGAAGCAGAAAATGCAAACCAAAATGAACAACCAGATAAAGTAGAAGATTAAGTTCTTCCTCTCTTCTGCTTCGTTCACCCACCTTGTCGCGGACCAGGCATAGGCCAGTAGAATTCTTTCAGAATTATTCTTGGGTATCTATGAGCATACTAATTCCCAATGGGTAAGTTCTAGCCTCGGCCAAGTTGAAGAAAACTTCTATTACGATAACTACAGATGTTAATATTTCCCTGCGTGGTAAGCAGCGATCTTACTAACTAGGCTACTGCGCTCTCAAGCTTATGTTGATGAAGGAAAAGAGAAACGGATTTTCGTCTTTTTTATGTTTGTAGCAATTTTAATATGCTAAATACTATTTCATTTCATAAACTTGTCCAGTAAATAAATTTAGAATTCCAACTAAAATCGTATACTTTGAAACTTAGGTAGTTTTACTATAAATCTCTATAAAACAACAGCTGAAATCAAAAAAGAAATACAGAAACACGATTCATTAATCATGGCGGCGTGTATTCCGTGGCGCCAAACTTGAGCAATTTATCTACATTGTGTACAAAGTATTTAAATTAACATCAAGTGCGAATCGCACGTCGTGTATTCGGAGCGCTCGTATATATTCGTCAGTTGGTGCTTATTTTTCCCTCGTTTTGCACCCTTTTAGGGCGATGCTCGCGTATTTAGCACGCCTCCCCAAACCCAACAACTTGACACGCTCGGCATCTCCATGGCACAAAGGAAACAACAATGGGACGCGCAATCGATGCACGGTGGTGGCACACCTTTAACTGCAGAACGAATTACGCGCGTCGACATTGAGCCGGATAAAGAAAATGAGGTGTAACAGAAGCGCTCGGCGAACAAGACCAGGCTGAAACCCACGGATACCAAACGGAAGACAGCATGCAAAATTCGTTCGCCGTGCACAGCAGGCGTCGTCATTTGCGCGCCACTTATTTGCCGTAATAATTGCTTTTAAAAGTTAGATTGGTTTCCTAACTCACAATCTCGATGCTGTTGTTTTTCAGGCTTTAAATGGGGCTCGCCAAAAATAGTCCTAAAATTGTCTTAAAATATCACTGACAAGTTTTTCTACACTGAACGACTTTAATTTTAAAATTTTACTCTTCTGAAAGAGTTAAAACGATTATGTTGACGGTAACTATATTGGAAATCCTGAGATAGCAATTGTCAGATAAAATTCACGTTGTAGGTTGTAAAGATTTAAAATACCCGCAGCGTAACGTACATGCTTTTAACGACAAATTCTATTTGGTCTGATAAAAGGAAACTTGCCACGGGCAACATCAAATAAAACGAAAATAAGTTTTAAATAAATGTGAATAATGCCTATAATATAAAGCTCACCAGGGAAGAGAGCAAGGTGGGTACACCCCTGACTCACAGTTAAAACAATCGGAAGAGTAGCAGCACCTGCCTAAGGCGTCCGTCGGACTCCCGGCGGTGCGTCGCTTCGCTTCGTGGCTCCCTTTGTCTGACTCATGTATTAAAAGGAGATATGTTATTGCCTCGTGTTGCTTCATCTCTTTTTAAGTATATTTGTAAGGATAGGCACAGAAGCTTACGATATTTGGATGTTCAGCTTATAACGTATTTGTCAAAGACGGTGAATATTCAGATAGAGAAGATCCTGAATCTCTGCATACAATGGTTCCACTTCAAAGAGTAACTCAAAACCTCTGTAGACAGAGCATATTTCTAACGGATAGCATCACATTCAACATAAAATTATTATTAAGGTAGTACATTGGAAAATACAGACTTTAATATAATTCACAAGATTCTAATATTGTATAGCCCTTTGAAAGAGGATTGCACCCACATATAGACGGCATATAGACGGTCATGCGTCCAGCACACATTATAATTAACATATGTTTGGACTTTTAAATGAATATGTATAATTACACACTTTTTTAAACGTCTTATCTCTATCCAAGTTTTTTTTTGCGATACATGCGCATTTTTCGCGAATATATCGGCAATGATTAGACTAATGCAATCCTTTAACACTTCCTGCTAACTGTAGGGCCTAGTTATGTTTTAAACTTTTTATATCATAATTTAGCGTATGGCACGTTTCTGTCATTGAAATTGCTTCGAATGCTTCAGCTCTGAAGTCAGAGGATATAATGTCATGATCAAATTATTATTGTTAAGGTGATATGTGAGAGAATACAGAATTTAGTGCAATTCACGTGATTTTCGAGGGAGTTTTTAGTTTTAAATTGGAATATGCATTTTACAAATTTTAACAAACCTTGCGAAATACGCAAAATCTATGGTATGCAAGCACTCTATTGAATAGGAAATGTAAACATGAATTCAAAACTTCAACATTTAGGGCTTGGTCTGCGTCTGGATAAGATTATTGAACCACTTTTTCAAAAACTATTTCGCGACTAGTATGCAAGCAATAAACAACCGCAGTGATTGTGGAAATCAAAATCGCTGGAAATGATTCTTAAGCGCGGTATTCAAAAGAGGTAGGGACCCAGCGTTGCTCAAAACTTTCTAGGTTGCTGTCCGGTAGGACGTTTCAAAATTTTCAAAATCAACTTTATTGCAAAAAAATTACAAAACATAATTTTTTCTAACAGAAACAAAGCGCACGCTTTCATAGAGCATCCATTGGAAAGAGCAGAAACATATTCTTCGGCACTAATCCTAGGGACTAACTGATGACTAATGTCGCGAATATATGAATCATATTCATAATGTCGCGATTAGGGATGTCAATTTTTCTCCAGTCATCGAATATTGGTGAAATCGATTAACCGCGGTCTCCGATTAATAATCGAAGGAACAATCGGGCGTAGAAATCGATTTTAATCGATTACGATTAATAACAGCATAGATGGTTGCGCCATCTACAGGCCAATGCCCACATTAATATACCTTTTACGATTACTACTGTGTACAATATTTTGCAACTAGATAACGCATGCATTTTATGAAATACATGAAATAGAATTTCATATCAAATATGTTAACACTACCAATGACTTCCAATGTCAAGAAAAAAACTTAAGGGGGAAATAAATAAAATTAATATAGAAAATTATTGTAAAATGGCCACCAACAGTTAAATATTCCATGTAAAATATGTAACAGACTTAAAGAGAAATAACATAGATACTCGTACAAATGAATTCTCAAAAATTAAACTAATAGGATTTATAGTACATATAGTCCTCATATTGAAGTATATTTATTTTAATTTGCAATTAATTTAGATTAAAAATAGCAATAATGAATTTAATTCGGGAATACGCATTGACAGTTAATAATTGAACGTTTAATAAGGTGAGCTATGCATTCAAAATTTGTACACATCACACACACGTCAAATAAACTTATACCCAAATCAGTCGGTTCTGTAACCGTCAACAGGCGCCGAGTTGTTTGCAGGAACATTGAAGAAAAAACATATTTGTGTGTACAAAGATATTCCGACTAATCCGGGTCCCAAGTTTGAGAATACCGTAAAAAATGTGAATGCCTGCAATGACATGCACACTTCTACTCAACAGCGACGCATGCACGCCGACACCGAGTTGTACGCTGAGCATTCAGGAAAGAACGTGTGTACAAAAATAGTGAAATATATCGAATCATCGATTCATATAATTCGATATTTTTATATCGAATCATTGATTCATATAATTCGATATTTTTATATCGAATTATATGAAAACACTCAATGAATGAAAACACTAAAATGAATGCTTTATCGGTTTCAATATTTTTCAACGGACTGACATCGTCCACAGCTAAGACGCGATTACTGAGCGGAAGTGCTTCGCTCATTCACTATCTGCTGACTTAAGCATTTTGCGCTCAGCTATACAGTGCGAGCGCGTCTTGTGCATCAATCATCTCTATGCATTTTATACGTTACTTTTATATGGCAAGGGACTACAATGTTGCAATATGACAAAGAAGGAAGATTGGGCTCCGGCTAAGCATAGATAGCTTATTAGAATTGTGCAAACCTAAACAAAAAGGCTCTATAAAAGGCGTTCAGCCGACTGAAAAAGTTTGTTCGTACCAAGCCACCGCCAGTCTCCTTCATTTCTCCTTCCAATGTGCAACACCCTAGCCGAGATGTCCAGGCACTTTTGGTGAGTCTTTAAATAAATACTTATACTTTGCCCTTAGAAATATTTGCTATTTTTCTACCTTGCCTTTCTGCCCGGTTGTCACGCAAGCTAAGCCAAGTGAATTAACCCCTATTCAAAATTCTCGATCGTGTAATAATATATAAAATATTTGATTGGGTTTTTACTATTTTTGACATGAACCACCTTATTTTTTCTGCGGTGTATAGCAATTTGGACGAATAATCCACAGACATATGGATTGTTGTCACATACTAAATTCAGTATATTCCCTTATACTACTTTAATGATAATATGATGCTTCGTTTGATGTTAGCCTCTTATCGAGAGGTACTCGCAATAACAATAAATAATATAGTATTTTTCACCATTACTGGCTACGCAAAGAGGTTTCAACTCTGCTCTGCTCTATAATTTCCATTATAATATTTAATTCGAGGAAAATTTAATTAAATATTGCAAAATGCCCATATTAAGCCTACAACTCCCAATTAGTAATAAACCGATGTGTAATAATTACTATTCGAAACATCAATGTAATTTCGATACTGGAACATCGGTACACATTGAATTAATACAAATTCACTTTATAAACTTTATGAAAGCACGTTAAATATTATTAAATATTAGATTAAATATTGGCAAACTATCAATAATATAATAATGTTTTAATACAAAACTACGCTACACAGTTATCCTAAAACATCAGTTTACTCGTAATACCAATTAAAACTTGCACATTTTGAAAATTGTACAACTCTTGTATAGTTCAGTGTTAGTTGTTATGTGCTTATAATAATTGCAAATGCTTTATCGATTAGTCGTGATAGTTAGCTGAAGCTATGCGGTAAGCGCAAATGGCTGTCCGCACAACACCGGCGCCTCCACCCAACAAGTATATGCATGCCTAACATGTTTGAAGCGGGATTAGTAGGAGAATCAGCGTACGTTCAATGTGCTCAGTCAAGCGGCTTGAATTTCACAACCATTGCGCGTAGCTCGTAAGTTTAACGCGATTTCATGGCCCTTAAAAGCGGTAACGACGTGGCGGCGAGCTCATGTGTGCATTGGCGCAACATTGCAGTAACTCGTTATACGTAACGGTCGGCATGATATGGTCGGCCACTGTTTGGCTAATTAAATATGTAAATGATGATTACGTTGAGGTACTGACTATGTGATAGGCTATAGTTTCGCAGTTCATGAATGTATGCGAGAATGGACTCAACGTATACTGCTGCCTTAAACTAATATAAGCTAGCCTATTATTAGGAAATGAAAGACTGTACTGTACTTCTAACTCAGTCATGCCAAGTTTAGCCAATATATTCCTTTGATTTTCCTTTTTATATATATTGTACAATTAATTAATGCAATAGTTATTGGAAAGAATAATGACAGTAGAGAGAAATTTTATCATTTTGAGTAGAAGCAGAGGGGGTAATAGGATATGTGTACTGTTAACGACATTATTTAGGTTTCACTAACTGTTAATCACGATTCACAATAAAATGGCGTCCATGTTCTCGTTGTATGTTACACATCCACGTTTGCATTTATTGCTCGAAATATGAATATCGGCACAGACGCTCTACGAAATTTATACGAATTTATTCAAAGGATTAAATTGAAATGATAAAATAGTCAATATCTCAAATTGAAACAAAATATTCTTAAAAAAGGCAAGGTAAAATCGGATTGTTAGTTGCTGAGATATACGTCGCCAAAACAAGTTCTCGGTTCGCATTCACCAGCGGATTCACACAAACTTTATTTAAAAATCTATATCTATACAAATTAAATTATCCCCATATACATTTTGTGACAAGGTAGAAATATGAATGATTTTTCATGAATTGATTGCTAATGCAACATATTCTAAATGTGTATTATTTCTGTAGTTATTATATAACAAATTTTCAAAAGTTGCAAATATAACTTCCCATTTATTTATTAAATAAAAATAGCTTAACTTGAGTACAGTGCGTGGCGTACTGGTAATGTAGCACAAAGGTTCCAGATTCAAACACCGGTACCGCTTTAATTAGGATCTCACACTCCAAAATTTTTTGAATCCTAAATAAGGAAGAAGTTTGAACGATGGGCCTGCAGCCAATATACATTAACACATTGTCGCGTATGCGACTACCAAGTTATTAAATCAATATATTTCCGTCGTACAGGAATGTGCACAAGAGGCACTTCTCACGAAAAAGCCTCAACAATGTTGTTCAGTAAAATATAAAAGGAATCACATATAAGTTTCAATGATTACACTCAGAGCCGTAAGACCATGAAATAAAACTAATAAATACCACTTTGTATGCAGAATCTAAACGCCGTAATAAGCACGTCATCTTTTGAGATTAAAAAAATATTTAATTGTTAATTGATTCAACTATCTGGTCCTACGTAAAGGTCCGATTCAAGGATGCTAGCGAAGCACTCCACGTGTCAATGCTAAAGGCAATGAGTAAAATGCTGAAGTCGCAAATTCCTGAGCGCCTTGCTAGAACGTTCCAGAACATTCTAGAATTTTAGGTTGCGCGCGAGTTGTCTGCGGGAGACTTAGATCAAATGGTAAACGCGCTAAGTAGGAGATTAGGTCGGGGAAGACCCGATGACCCATATAATGTGGTGCGGAATCCTACTGTCAACATTGGAAATCAGTGCGGAACAGTTAAGCCGTCGAGTTTAGTATTTCACAATAAGTGTCCAACTGGCCGAGTGTCTGAAGTATCTAGTATTCGTCATCCCTTGTAAAGATGCCAGTCATTTATTGGTGAGACTTTTGTAATGTTCACATATCTGTATCTTTGCCTATTTCTTGTTATCTTGAATATATACTCGTTATGAAACATATTCCGCTTGTTGTTATTTTATCATTGTTATGCCAATCGATCTTAACCGGTCCGTCACGATAGCTGCAAAGCGAATCCCCCATTTTATCTAGGTACAGGAGAAGGTATCCTGGACAGTAACAAATCCTCAACGCGGGATACCCACAAACACCCGTAGCGCGACAACATACAACATATGCAAAGAAACCGTACAACGAGACCGGATCAGGCCGGATAACGCCAATACATACGACTCAATGTTCAAAATTGGCTTGCTAAAATGTTATTCACATGTTTGTATTGTCGCAATATATTACATATAGGGATTTAAATGATTTTTTATTAACCCCATAAAACCATTGAATTTTTCTTGGAATGAGCTATTGTTGTAATGTGACTGAGAAGGATGGCGAGCGATCCTCAGCGGATCATGTGCGTAGGATGTCCGCGCAGCGCCGGAAGGATTGCCTGTCGCCGTGAGAGCAGAGCCGTTAGATCCTTCGTACAGTCAAATAGTTACACGGTTATACATATACTTTCGTTTGTTCACTTGTACATATGTAATATACTACTTAATCATCCTAGACCTCGTTAATATCTTAACAGGTTATGAGCCCAGGAATCGCTTAATTAAGTTGAATATTAGCATATGTATGTAAAACGCAAACATTAAGAACTATAACAGGGTACACCAGAATGGATAAAATAAGGAACTCCGCTATCCGAGAAAAATGTGGCA
>JAODAC010044845.1:0-11000 GCA_027575185.1 Mimaenictus wilsoni | reverse complement strand
GGTCGAGGATGCGTTCCTCAGCCTTCTTCTTCCGTTTCGTCGCCTTGGAGGTGACACGAATGAACACATCATTGGAAACCGGTACGCCCGCAGCGGGGGCGGACGCCGAGTGGGTCATGGTGGATGCCCCGGAGCTGGTACGCAATACCTCCTCGGAGATGGCGCCCACCACAGGGGTTGACTCCGGGTGGCCCAAGGTGGAAGCCCCGGACCTGGTGCGCAATACCTCCTCAGAGATGGCGCCCACCATAGGGGTTGGCTACGGATGGGTCGAGGTGGAAGCCCCGGACATGGTGCACCGGACCTTTTCGGAGATGGCATCCGACCTGGGGCTGACCTTCACGGTGGCGCCCGCCTCGGCAATTGCATTTTATATTGGTGCATCCCCAGACCTAGGGCGCAGATTCTCCGTGACAGCGGCGCTTGTGCACGCAGCAGGAGCGTCAGCCGTTTTACGTGCAAAAGAATTGAGAATTTTACTCACAGTTTCCTTTGACGAGCAGGTGTTGTTTTCAGCCGCACGGGCATTACGCTGGCGAGTCGTCTGGCGTGTGCGTCGCGGCGATGGCGATACAGGTCGCTCCGGCGCTTTGCTGCATGCGTCGTTGTCGCCGCATGTCGATGCATCGGAACTGCAGGCCTGTTACAATCGCAATTTGCGTATTTATACAAGAATATATTTAAACTGGGGGTACAATATTGCGGGTAAGGGGTGAGCTTAATATAAGGTCTTGTTGGTCATTAAGGACAATATTCGGATCTTCATTTATGGCCCGTCGCATATATATCGCTTCTAGCGCGTTGAGTTTGTGGCCTTTGGTGGCCACATGGAGGATTTTTAAGCATGCTATGGAGCATCTGTGATCCGAAGCGATGAGATGGTCAGCTAGCGCCGAGCATTGGGGAATCCCTGCGTTGGTTGTTAGCCGTAAATATGCTCGGAAACGAATATTGAAATTTCGTCCGGTTTGGCCTATAAATAAACTAGTGCAATCGCAGCAATTTACCTAGTAAACACCTGAGTAGAGTAATCGGTCATTGGGAGTTTTTAATTTAGAATTGGTTAATTGTTTGATAGAATTAGCGTTGTACATAGTCGCGAATAAATTTAATTGTTTCAATTTGTTACTTATTTTGTATGATACAGGGCCTAAAAATGGAATTTTAACATAGATTCTATTGCATGGTTCCGGAGTGGTTAGGAAGAAGTGGTTTTAGTGCCTAACCAGATGCAAAAAACATCATCCACGTACATATATCATTTTATGATTTTACTAATTAGTGGATTGCCTGATGAAAATAATTTGTGTTCAAAATAGTCCATAAATATTTCAGCAAAGAGTGGAGAGAGGGGTGAATCCATTGGTAGTCCTGTGAGTTGTAGGTATGTGCTGTTGTTAAATTTAAAATAATTGAATTCAGTGCAAATGTCAATCATTTCTTTAAATTCATCCGCGTTGTTAATGTGGTATGAGGCGATTCGATTTGCAATTATGTCGATCACTTTATATACGGGTACTGATGGGAACAGGTTTTTTACATCAAAGGACACAAGTTTAGACGAAGGTGTAATGCAAACATTTTGAATGTTCTTAATTAATTCTGTGGTGTTGTTTATGCCGAACTTGGGCTTGAATTGCAACAATTCAGGCAAGGTAGAATTTAAAAATTTACAAAAATAGAATATACTGGACAATTAATGAAGCTTACCTTGCATGGGAATACCAGGTTTGTGAACTTTTGGTAGACCATTCATTACAGGAGCTAACGGATTCATGTTTAATAATCTATATTTCTCATGTGGTGAGAATATACTTGTTTTCTTGACATATTTTCTGACAATGGTTTGATACTTATTAGTAGGATTAGTCGGAAGTTCTGCAGCTTTGATTTCTTCAAGAAGATGTGCCATTTTGTCGATGTAGTCGTCTTTGTGCATAATTACTATGGAGTTCCCTTTGTCAGCTTTGGTGAGAATTAGATTGTTGTCTCGAATTTTTTTCCGTATGTGGTGGGTCAATCTAACATCATTGGGGTTGTTGGAGAGCCTAGCGGTGGTACGGATAATTTTCGCGAAATCAGATTTGATGTCATTATCTTGGCTCCTCAAGTTGTTTTCCAAATCTGCTGCCAAGTCGAGTGAAAATTGAAAAGTGGAGTTTGCGTTACCGTTTTTGGTGGGTGTCGTTTGTTGTATAACTCCCTCAGTTTTATGGCCTGTTTGTTAAATTGTTCATTTCTGGCTATTAATACAACGTGGAAGCAATGATCTTGTAAAGTGTCAAACTCCAGGGGATGTAGTCTAAGTGTCAATTCACTGTGAAGGATTTACGAATAGTTTTCTTCCTTTGCGTCGTATAACTTTTCAATTAAATATATATCACTATATTTTACTTTCTGCAATTCTGGTTCATAGAACGCTCCAACAATTGGTTGACTATTATAATCCTCTAGTAGATATGTAACTGGATTCGTAATTTTAACTTTAACAATTTTAAATATCTCAGTACTCCAATTACGTGTATAACCTTTGTCAAACAGTGCCTTTTGCTTACTAATTCGCACTGCATCATCAACTTTATATTTAGACTGTCCAGCAATTTTAATATTCGAATATACTTAATTAATAGAGGTTAATAGAGACTTCTCAATTACTTTACCCTTTACATCAATCGGTTTAATTTTAAAGGTAGAATGCTTTTTATTATTATAAGTATTGGTAACAGTTGATAGTATTGATTGCCAATCAACTTTCCCATTTCGTGTAAACTCTTTCGAAAGCATTTCTTTCAGTGTTCTTATCACACGTTCTGCAATATTTGCCTTAATAATTGTATACGTAGAATAGTGGTTAATATTATTTAATTTCATCAATGCACTAAAATGTCTATTGTAAAACTCCTTCCCGTTATCTGTTTGTAAATTTGTTGGTCTGCGATTTGTTTCCTTTGAGAAAATATGATTCATTGCTTTTGCTACACCAACACCCGTCTTATCTTTGAAGGCCACTGTCCACATGAATTTAGAGAAACAATCAATAACAACAAGAATAAACTTGTAACCTTTATTATAATTAGGAATAGACTGAAATTTTGCCAAATCAACTTGCCATAAATCATCAATACCATATAGAATAATTCGCCTACGTTTGTAATTTCTTCGAGCTGGTTTATGAAGTTCTTCAATGGCAACATTACGTGGTGATTCCGCTTGCTTCATTTTTACCCCCTCAATGGATTAGTGATATGTAAATTTATATCTGTTTGGATTTTTGAGGGAGGTTCAATCTTTATATCTTGAGCTTCAACGATAATATGAGTATTTGTACCATCACTTTGTTTATTTAGATGTGTATTCAAATGTTCTAATGCATGATTTACATCCGTTTCAATCGATTGCACCAACTTGTGTAAATACCTATTGTATTCATTTATTCGTTTATAAAGGACAACGAAATCTTTATACACATCAGATTCTACTATTTGGACTATCTTATTAACTTTGAATAATGTATTTCCATTAACTTTAATTGCTTTCTGCATCATCTCTATTACATCCTCCTCAGTCTCTTTCCTTGTATTAATATCATTTAAGTTATTATTTAATTTAAACATTCTTTCATGAATCGATTTCATAGTTGTTTGTATTACTTGAATGACCTCTGTCTGATTAATGTTTTGGTTTAAATTATTTACTTCTAATTTATCACGTTTCCGTGCTTTAATTGTATCTGTTTCATCAATCATTTTATTTAAATTATTCGCGTTTAATTTAGAATCATGCTTGTTTGTTAATATATGAAATTAATATATGAAATTGCACCGCTTGATTCTCACTTAATTTACGAGTTGCATATTGCAGATTTCCATTTAGTTTCTCAATAATATTATTTTGCCTGTTATCTCTTTCATTTGTAAAGGTAATATTCATAATATCTATAATATTTTGTATTACTACCTCATTGTTTTCTTTCATTCGTTTCTCCAGTGTATTATATGCTTCATCTACATATTGTTTTGTTACTGCATCATTTTCATTCATTGCTGTAGAATTTAAATTCATTAGACGTTTATTTTCAATATTATAATCTCCATCCTTAATAAGTTTGAAACCTACTACAGGCGATCCAGGTTGTTGATGATGACCATCCGACTGCATGTACTGACCAAACTTATTAATACTCATATTAACTTGTATTCTATTCAATTGTCGTAACAAAACTGAATTTAAAACCCTTTCAATTTCTTTTATACGTCGTTTGAATCACATTCTATCGACTGCTGCAGTCATCCAATTTATAGTATTTTTAGTACCCACCTCATTATAGTAATATTCGCTCATGATACCACTAAATTTTACAACCTTTCTAGACATAACTATACAATAATTCCAGCTTCTCTAAGTTCTTCTTCAACTGAAACAATTTCGTTTTGATGTGTAGTATTGCCAGCCTGTTTGGTCGCATACAATAACACTAAACGATCAACTAACTCATTTGGATCATCCCAATATACTGCTCTATAAGGTTTATTTTCAACTTTAAGTAACGAATCAAATTGACCACTACCTACTTTCTCCGACTTGTCACCTTTCTTTGGAAAATATAGACTGATTACTTTAACGTATTTATCCGAACTATTGCCTTTAATGCGTTGTTCAGGATCACTATATAGATATACAATTTTACTTGATTTTAACATTTCTACATTCTGATCATTATCAAATTTGGTATAATGTTTAGGCTCCCGTAAAAAGAGGTTTCCATTTAAAATTATATCTCATTCGCAAAAATACTATATCCACAGTTAAGTTCAATTGCAATTTCATAGTCACGATCGATGAAAAATTTCCTATGACAATATCCGATTAATTAACGTTGTCAAATACCCCCGGCGTTTTACTTTGTAAGATAAATGGAGATTGTCATACATTTTCGTAAATTCGGCTATAATTACGTTTGATTTTTCAAGTCCTAAAAATATCGCCCGGAGTTGTTAACCGCTAATGGATTGTGCTACCTTATTTTATAAAAATTATAGTTCTCAAATAAATATATACACATTGCACTATATATAAAAGCGACATTTTTGCATCAATTGTAGATGCGGAATCAGCAGGTGCTTTAATTATTTTCATGATGGATATTATCAGAATAATGACTAAAAATATAGCATCCTTATGTATATTTTGTATGTTGATTATTTATTATATTATCTTATTTTTTATGATATAAGTATGTGTTAAATATATACCTTTTATAAAATGAAGAAAATATTCCTAGAGAAAAATTGAACCTACAACTCCCGCATGAATAGGCAACCGTGCTCATGTCTGAGCCAAGGAGCCGATTCGACAATATTTGCTTTTAAAACATTAAATACCTTGCTATATTTATGACCAAACTTTAAAACGGCGAAAAATCCCGTTAACGCAAATTATTTCAATATACATACAACACATTATAAAATGTTCATTCATTTCCGTGTCGGACAATTGAGACATTCTTCTAGTGAGATTGTGGATTTATTATTCGCATTATTCATAAGTTTGAATTATAATTTAGTGAAGGTATTTCTTTTCCAATAACAATATCCCGTTTAATACCCGATCAGTCAAAATTGGCATGTTCGTTATTTTTAGTAAGATGAAAAACAGCAGTAGCGTAGTCAGCGTATCATATTTTAATTGAATTTTGGCAGGTTCGTGTTTCGTTTCATGCCGATGCGTCCACGGGTTATATCAAAACTTTACCAGGGCTTTAATTGCAATAATTCAGGCAAGGTAGAATTTAAAAATTTACAAAGAGAATATACTGGACAATTAATGAAGCTTACCACTGGGCGCATGGGAATACCAGGTTTGTGAATTTTTGGTAGACCATAATGTATGGTCTACCAAAAATTCAAAATTTATTGAGACCTGCCTGTGTAGTAATCTAAACGAGATTTTATAGTTTGCGTTCGTTTTGGTGCGATTATTGATCCACTTTGAATTTCTATTTGCGAGAAAGTTCAGCAAATGATTTAATCACCTAGTGAAGTATTCGTATTACCTACTCTGAAAATATTATGAAATATATTTTAGAACTATGGAATTTCAGAATGTCGAGTTTATTTATGATTAGTATTGGGTGTTATTATGAAAACAATGGTACAGGGCAAACAAAAAAAGTGGCGGTTGACGCTCACCGGAACTTACCTTATCGAGAAGCTTCTTAAAACTTACAGGTAGTTGAAAATATATTGAATATTTTCAATAACTAACAAACTAAATGAAATCTTATAACAGCAATATGTTTCGTTCCATTTGGTGAGATCATTGATCCACTCTGCAATTCTATTTGCTAGAACGTAACTTTATTACATATACTACTTTAATGAAGTCAGTAAATAAAATAGTCCGGGTTATACAAGATTATAAAGTTTTCATTTTATAATTTAATTATAAAATTAAACTATAGTATAAAATATATAAACGCTAAGTGTAATATATTTAATAAAGTAATGAAGTAATTACTTACAGTAAAATTTAAAAGAATTAAACAAAGTGAATTAGAAAATTAACTTATCTAATGGTTTTCGCATTTGAATTACGGCTGCTCTGTCCGCTTGAAAGTATTCTGAAAAAGACATATATTGTATTCCTCGAACTATAAGTCTTTTTCAACATCACATATTTTATCACCTTTATTCATCTTTTTACATTCGTCAAAAGTATGTTCAAATGCGTAAAGTCCAACGGTATTTTCTGCTCCTTTAACTGCTAATGTATTATTGTCAACAAATTTGGAAGTATAATATTCTGGTCTATTTTTGATTAATTCATAAATATTGACCTTCCTTTGAAGCATATGAAAAAAATATCTGGATATTTATAGTTTAATTCCGAATTTGGAAAAACTGATGTTAATACAACAGGTAAAAATCATACATTAAAGTTTTCGATAGGTCTAAAATGTAATTATAGAATAAATTTGTGTTTCTTCATCGGTATGGTAACTAATTGCACTGAAAACTGAACAACAATATAAACTCGGTTTTCAAGTAAAGATTTTTAAACAATTTTAACTCAAAGTGTTTAGCAATATTATTTACCCTACTTTTGTCAAACACACTGTTGTTTATGAGCTTGTACAAGTCTTCCTCAACCTCATTCTGCGCGGTTTGCTTAAATATAGTATTCAACTCTATGTATCATAGTTCTTGATTGAATTGCATAACGCGGTTAAGACGAGCAACTATTAATCAATTTTGAACAACATTGAATTCCGATAATGAATTACAATTTTGCTTCCCGACTGCGATGCAGGTGAAGGCTTATTAAGGATAAGAGGCGTAGATCATTATGTAAATCATGTAATTTCTGGGAAAACTCGATAGCAACATGTAATATGTAATCTAACGTCTCGTTGCTGCATACATTCGCAATGTGCTGATTGAATTTGAGTCGATTGTCAATAGTGATACCGAAATAGGTTATGTGCGGCTTGCAGCCAATAACCTTCCCGGCATGTCTAAAACGGTGAGCCCTCTGGTCGGGTTTCTTACCGAAGAAGACCGCCTCCGTTTTGCCCGCGGTAAAACAGAGTTTGCTTTCCGCGACCCAGATCTCCAGTTCGCCCTGCCAACTGCTCGCGCAGCACCTCGTTCTGCCCGACGGTCTGCGCGAACAGCTCAGCCATCAAGTACACCGCATCGGCAATCGACGCGCGCTCCCTGATGCCCGGGGCCTTGGTGTTGGACCCCAGGTGCAACCAGTTTAAGATATCCGCGACGCAGCGGCGGTGTTGCGCACGGACACTCCCCTCCTCCTCCTCCTCCTTCCTGCTACTACATGCCGTCGGTGGTATAGCAGTCGTCGTTTCGGGCAACGATGTTGCTGCCAGTGGGGCGGTGGTTACCGCCGTCCGTGTCCTCGGCACGGGGACCCTCGGTTTTGGTACCGTAGCCGCTGCGGGTGTCGCGTATCCCTCCTCCTCTGTATCGCAGGCTTCTGCGATCACCGTGCCTCTCTGCCTGCGTGGCGGTAGTTCAAAGACGGTTAGGTCCGCCGCCTCCTCCTCTCCCGACGTGTCATCGTCGGCACGCTCGTTCGTCGAGGGCAGGGCAGCCGCCGACTGCGACCTAGTGCGTCGGGCTGACAGCACTGGCCGACCTACCTCCCTTGGTTCTGGAGTGCAGTGCTCCACCGCAGTCTGCTTCTCCTTCTTCGCCTTCTTCTTCTTTTTCTTGGCTACTTCCACAAAGGGCGCCTCGTCACGCGACTCCTGCGTGTCGCTAATCGAGGACACCATCGCGCATGCTCGTGTAGGGTACCAGTGTAAACAGTGTACATTACACCCTGTATATTAGTGGATTACACGTGACACCCTGCCGTGAGATGTCTGTAACCCACACGTAAATATGCCGTTTGCAGAAAGAAAGAAGAAAAAAATTGTTGGTTAAAAATTATTGCAACACCCAGTATAATGCACATATTCGCTGAACACCCTGTCTCTAGATGCCCACGGAGCACCCTGGTATAGTTCCAGTTATCAGAAAAAATATCGGACGAATTTTTTTCCGACGCCCTGTATTATGGTTTTTCGCGCCACGCCCTGTATACTAGCGCGTCGTCTCACATACACAAGCGCAGTGCCACGCCACAAAAGATGCACACGCGATTACAGGCACATCAACACATGGATTTGCACCAAAATCGCGCCTTGGGTTGCTTTCGATGGTTTCCACGTTCCTGCCAAGTATCAGGTAATTATTCCAAGTCGTTCCCGAGTTAATAAGAGTCTTAGGTATAGCGCGCCCGGCGCGCGCGTGGGTCACACACGCAAGCACACCGCACGCGGCGGGATGATGCACCTGCGATTTGTGCACACACCAACACACCGAAATGCACCAAAATCGCACCACTGATAGAAAGTAATAGTCCGCACAGTCCTGCCAAATACCAGGTCGCTATCACTGGCCGTTCGCAGGATATTGGCACTTCCGTTTCCGGGCACACGTTTAACTAATGCACACGCGATTTTCGTACTTCTAATTGTCCAATCGCGCTGAAATTTGCAGCGGAGCCTGCAGGTATCACTGCAGCAGCGCTGCCGAAGTTTCGCTCGCGAAATATGACTCCTTTCAGAGATATCGCGAAAACCCCAACTTAAAACACTATGACGGTGGCCATGGAAGTCGGAATTCGCTAAGGAGTGTGTTAGTCACCTGCCGAAGTTACTAGCCCTGAAAATGGATGTCGCTTAAGCGTTGTGCTTATACTCAACCAACAGTGGCATGTGCGACGAATACGTTTTATCATGAAGCTCTCACGAGTACGAGGGTACGGCGGTGTGCGCAGAAGGATCGGGCGTGAGTCCATCTGAAGCACCGCCGTCCGTGCGGTTCTTGGAGGTAGTAGCAAATACTCCAGCGAGGCCCTGAAGGACTGACGTGTAGAATGGTTTCGTGTGAACAGCTGTTGCACACGAGTTAGTCGATCCTAAGTCCTAGGCGAAAGCCAATGTTGATGGCGTGTGCTTCTTGTTGACTGAGTATCACACAACGTGGGCGAAAGGGAATCCGGTTCATATTCCGGAACCCGGCAGCAGAACTGAATAGTACTGTACACTTTACCGTCAACCATGGTTTCGTAAGATTCAAATTCCATTTCACCACCAATTGGTCCAATTTGGAAGTTCCTACAGTCTCCTTTATCCTCTGTAGTCTCAAAGGCCTGTAATACCTTAACGGTGATGGATTGGCATTCTCCCTTAGTTTTACACCATCCTTATCACAAAGCGCCAATCGAACAATTGAAATAATAAGTAAGTTGTGTCTCGCAGCACCAGGGTGTAAAGTCTGATGTCCTATCAAATCCCTATTTAAAGTATAAATTATAACTTTCAATTCACTATTATCCAAAGAAGCACATTTCAGTAAACTGCCCATGTCTGATTTACTAAAGCTTTGAGAAGGACTTCACATTTAGTGTTAGCTATAGTTATATTTTTTAGGTAAGGCTCTGAACACTTTATTATACGAGAAAAATTCACGATATGCTATATGTGAAGCTATAGTGACGTTTTCTTAAATGATAATGGTGATGGTGTGACGTTTACTTAAATGATTTGCCCATTCGAAGCACAAAGATCCAACATCAAAAAGCGGTATAACCATGGTTTTCTCCGTTTTCGCCAAAGATTACCTCGATGTTATTTCTTTTGTGCAGTTGGTTAATAAATTCGTGTTTAAATCCATCTATAGCCACTGCCACGAGTACCTCGTGAAATCTTCCAAGGTCTTCCTTGCCGTCCAGGCACATCGTATAGTTCGTCAGAAAAGGTCGATGAGTCCTTCAACCACTCACTATTTTTTTAATAAACTCAATCACACTATTTTACTTTTCTTCAGCACAATGTAACTTGTTGTAGTCGTACGTCAGTGCTCTATTTTTTTTTCTCTTTTATCTTTAGCACACATTTCATTTGATCATGAAGATCCAAATAATAAAAAAAGTCTCGGTAATTGGTATGATTCAATTGAATCGTAACGCAAGACTGAACACATATTCCAATTCAATAGTTTGACTGATTAAATTCAAACAAGTCATGCAGCAGAAATAAGTAAAATATTCATTTAAAGTTAATTAAGAACGCAGTGTGGCTGAAACATAGGAAAATACAAATATTTATATATTTGCACCACCCTTTCTAATGAATAAGATTAAACGCTGATATATGTTTAAACGCTGGATTGTTCTGTTGTAAACAAAGTGGGTACTTCAATTACTTATACGTAGCACAATAGTCAAATAATAGGAACTGAATTTAAAATGAACTTCCAACCTTTGTTTACCATAAATTAGTCTTATTTATGTAATGACACAAATACTCTAGTATATAGTTACGTTTCTTGGTGGAGTCGATGAAGGTCTTGGAAGTAATTTTATGAATTTTTACTTGCCGAAGTGATACAAACTTCCACGTTGAAAACAAGATACCAATTTTCAAGATGTAT
>JAODAC010044834.1:0-11003 GCA_027575185.1 Mimaenictus wilsoni | reverse complement strand
GGGGATATAATACTTTAATTGCGTGGTGTGTTTTTTGAGAGACATGTGAGAAGTGATCTTGAAAAGAGAGTGATTTGTCTAACACGACACCGAGGTATTTGACCTTATCTTTATTTTTTATAGCCGAGTTACAAATTTTGAGTGGATATAAAATACGATTTTGTGTGAACCTCTTAGTAAAAATAATTGCTTCGGACTTCATTTACTTTGATTTCCCATTGTTTGAAAAACTTTTCAATAAGATTAAGTTGGTACTGCACTAGTCGCTGCGCGGCAACAGACCGACGACGCAACTGCTACCAGCTTATCGATGGTTGTAATCACTATATGTCCTTAACAGCCGTAAATTGGCGTTCGAACCAAATGTTTAACAATTATTTTTTCGGAAACTATCAGGTAGTGTTTCCTAGGATTCTTACCATAATTTTATTCAAAAATCTGGTACCCGACACTATTTTTAGTTTTACGAAACTCATTTGACAGGGTGTGGACTCTCCTAGTTAATACATAGAAAGCTCTATTCGTTTTCTCTATCCTCATGTTGATGTCTACCATGCAATCCTGTACTTTTCAATTCCACTCCTTAATAGTTGTAGTATTCAACTTCTTCTAGTTCTGTGTTCCTATCGTCATCTTTATTTACCCTCTTTCTTTTCTTCTCCCAATTGCAATTTCTTTTCTTTTCAAATATTTATCTTCATATTGTTTTTCTTCCATACTTCCTGCCAGATATTTACCTTGTCTTCCAACTCCTTCACGATCCCTGCAAGTACCGCCACATAATCTGCAAAGGCACATTCCCTGATTCCTACACCTCTCATTTGATTATATCCAACTTTGAACTCCTTCGTCCTCTTTGCTGCCTCCCCTATTATGTCATTTATAAATATAATGAAAACTAAGGGGCTCAAACTTCCTCCCTGACTCACTTCTTGTTTCGTGATAAATTTAGTGGATGTTAGGTTTTTCGCTATTAGTATATTTCTTGTTCTTCTGTAAATTGCCTTGCTTGCTCATTTTAGTTTGTCTTCCAATGGGTGTGTATCCCATCTTTTGACATAACTTCTTCCTTGGTCGAATGCCTATTCCATATCAACAAAAGCTACATATGTTTTCTTATCTACCGCGATGCTCCTTTTACTTATCAGCTTTAGTGTTAAGCTCTTGCGGACATCTTCTCTTCTTCTAAATACATGTCAATACATTCGTTTAGCAACAGTTTGAATTTCAAACCTTAATTGAGAAAAGTTGTAACTTAATTAAAAACATTTTAAAACAAACATTTTGATATCAACATAAATTTATCTTAACGACGAAATTGGCAATCATCTCTTTGCGAAGGTCTGGTATGGTCTTGGAATATTTTTATTATACATTCCAGATTGACGTTAGTCTCATTTGTTGTATTCCAGTTTTAATTACTTCTAATATATTATACTTAGATTAATATTTGTAATTTTTAACAACTTCCTTGTAGGGAAGTAATATTTTATGGAACTTTTCGGTAGCAGCAGGAAATGTTCTGAATATAAATAAGAAATTCAACCTCAACTTCAAACTTCAAATATGTGCGAACGACTGAACTCGAGATTACCCTTTAAGAAGGCAAGCGTTCAAATTACGGTTGGGGTGGCATTCTGCGCGGTGTTGGCGGCATTGAGGGCGGCTGAAAACGAGGCACTAAGCAATAAATACACCGAGGCAGCTACAAAGTCGTAAATTACGTTTTACTGATATGTTGAAAATTTGTGCTCCCGCTGGAAACTGGCGGATAAAATCGTGCTTTCCTTCACCACCCTTTCGTGCCGCCCCCGAGATATTCGAAACATTAGTTATTACGCCTAATATTGCTTAGTCGAAAATTTTAAGCGGTATATCAGCGCGTTCTTATTATGTGTGAACACTAAAACTTCAACATTTTGGTTGAGTTAGGACGATGAAAGGTTAAAGCAAACTTATGTTGGATAGGATTAGTTAGGGTCATTTTAGGTTACGAAAACCATTGGATATTGTCAAATTTTATTTGCTTAGTATTAAACCGGATGATGTTGCCGAAGTAATTGTGTAGTAAAAAAGGTTGGGTTAAGAAGAGAAACTCTGTTTGCAGTACGATTAGATTGGCTTAAGTTGGGCAATGTTCGGTTAAGTAAAAATATTTACGACACATTTTTACGACGCAATCTTTCGACTTAAACACTTTTATGGAGCAATCTCGGTGGCGGCGGCGCTGCCCCTACGGAGAAAGCGTGGCACTGTGTCGGTGGCAAAGTAACTAAACCATTTGCCGCCCTACATTCCGTTTCTATGGCCCGAGAATGCGCGGCTGGGTTTTGAGTGGCCCGTCGGAAATGGAAGGAAGAACGAACGGGGTCCGCGTTGCTCGTGTGGCAGCCAAATAAAAGATCATAAAAACGCAAATTTTCAGTTATGAATATTTCAAAGTTGCGCGCAGGCGGTTGCTACGCATTTCTTGCCAGTCGGCGCGACGAGAAGACGATGGACGCGGGTTTCGCACATTTTAATCAAAACACTCATGGCGTAAAAAATAAACATTTGCGCAAACATGACCGTTACGCTCGACGATGCGCCATCTTGGCAAGAGCGTGACATTTCGGCAGTCAAGGTCGCTTTGCTTTCAGCGTCGCAGAAAGACAGAAGGCGGATGGTGTCGGTGTATGCAAAACGAGCGGATGTAAAATGTTATTGCGGAATGCAAAATTTTCCAGCTAATATTCCGAGCTAGTATTTTTATATTAAAGTTTTCATTTAAGATGTTTGGCGTCATGTCTGTCTGATTACAACTGAAATTGTCACTATATTAAGGATTAGGTAATATAATATGTAAGTATGAAAATGGGTTGGTAAAATTTTCATTCCGTGTCCAGAATTCGTTGTAATACTCTGTTCTTATATTGAAAATAAACGAGTATCATTCTTAGAAATAGTATAATTATATTTAATTTTTTTTAACTATGGCAATATCTATATCAGAATCTAACAGGATAAAAACTATTAGAACTGTTTATAAAAATGTAAAAATGTTTATAAAATGTAAAATGTTTAAAATAACAATAGTTAAAAGGAGTTCGCCACAAGTAATCGTAGTCCCCTAGTTCTTGACGATATTTTCAGTTTTACGATATATCAATATCAAAATATCATCCTTAAATTATCGATATTATCAATAGCGATCAAATGGAAACTCAACATTGGCGCCATTTAAAAGTGGTTTTCTGAACTATTACAGTTCCCATCCATTTTGCAGAGGTATTGCTAGATTTCACTATTCGAGAACACATTTCTTTTTTTAATTAGGTGTGTTTAAAAATACAATAATATCGGTATTGACAAATATCGAGACTATTTAAAAATTACATATTTCAAATATTGAATTACGATAAGTCTATATTTGAAGTACTAATATCAATAATAATATAATTTACACATATTTACAATGCTAAAAACATTGATAATGTTTTAATTGCATAATATTTACCTTCCGATTCCGCCAAAGATAGATATTTTGAGTAATTATAACTATATAGAATACGGTTTCAATTCATGACAAGATGTCACGCGTGAACCTTTGGTAAAAGCCATCGTAAAATAACTTATATAAGCTACATGCAAATTTTCGATTTTGGAAATACCAAAAATACCCAGCCAATTTTCTCATGGTTCGATGTAGAGTCAGAAAGGAAATTCGTTAATGCATATTTCAAGTAAATACCTCGTATTGTGACCTAGATATGGGCAAAAAATAGTGTGATTGTTCCCATTTAAAATACATTGCAAAAGTGCAAAGATGACCATATCTCTATTGATTATTAATATACCCAGCCCATATTCACAGCATCGGTAGCAGGGCTCATGACAATTACGTCAACGTCAAAATTTTTCACCTGAGGCGTATAGATCAGAATCTACAAGGTATAACATGTTTCTAATCTCTGGAATTTGGTTCCATATATTTTCTAATGCACGGGTATCTCATATGAAATTATCGATCATTTTAATATATATTTAAGTGGATAAGTATGGAAATGGTAGGGCATAATTATATAGAAAAGTTGAAAATAAGAGCTAAAAGCGAAAATAAATTCCTTTCTTTTGATTACCTGAAACAGAACCCTCTTGTTTGTATTTTAAGAAAACAACATATCAAATAACGAAGCTTAAGCTCCATGCGTATTGCTTCAATTCACGACGTACATACTTAGATTTTACGTTGCTTACGTTGCTTTAATTCTAACGTTGATTTCTTCTTGGTAGCTAACATGCAATTTTCATCATTCATGTAAAGCATATCTAAAATATAAAATAATTCTACAGTATAAATATCGGTCTTGCATGGTATATCTCGATATGTATAGTAATTATAAATAGATAATTATATTAATCATACTCTTATTACTTTTGCTTAACATTTAATTGTAAAATGTATTTATTGTTATTGTATTGATATGTTGGGTTTTTCAATACATGATTTTATGATAAAATTATTAAAGGTAAAAATCATACATTTTAAAAAATAAAATCGATTGCATTAAATATCCCTTAGACAACTTCTGTAGACCACATCTAGTGACCCCTATGAGTTTTCCTGATAATTCAACCTTAAACAATGTGTAGTTTTGTAAGGTTTATATCATGTAAAACAGATGGCAGATAAGTCAATGTCATATCAAAACGACATCAAAAATTTCGATCCCGATATAACGATAATATGTAAAATCAAGTTATCGATAAATTTCAAAATGTTGAGGCCAATATATCGATATTTTTTGACATGTGTACTACGTAGATATAGATATTTATATTTCAATGTTTATTTAAAACCTTTTGTGAATACAGCAGTTAGGAAATTAAAAACCTCCCCATAGCCAGACCGGTCATCGTGGTTCAAATCAACGTCGGGCACTTCTCCGTGGGCTGACGTCACTTCATCGTCAGCAATATAAAATATGAACGGTTTCTTTAATTATTATAAAAACATTCAGTATTAATGGTTATTATATTAGCTACCTGATTCTTTTTGAATTTATGAAATATCTCATATAGTTTTTGAAATACATGTAATTATATTTACCATATACATTATGGAAGCGATGGAATCAAGACGTTAATAACACATAATAAATTACATTTTCATACGGAATTGGTATCATTCCAAGCGCAATTTCAACCCATATTCAAATGAAACATTTTTATACCAATTAGTTTTTATTTAAACAATACTATTTCTGGCCCCAATTACGTATAGCGATGCCAAAAGAAATTTAAAAAATCAAAGAGATAGACCCAAATTGGTTCCCAATTGTTTGATTTTTTTTTTACCGAGCATCGACTGCTATGGTCATTAGCTCTATTCAATTCTTTTTTCAATGTAATTAGTCATATCAGAGGCTAACACGATTGATAAGAAGAAGAATTCATTTTAATATGCATCCCCACCGAGAACCGAACCCGGGACCTCATGGACAGTAGTCATGGGCCATACCACTGCGCCACTTGGCTGGATGGTTCCCAAATAATCTGTTAATTCATTGAAGGAACAAATCCTTGCTTGCAATACAACAGCAAATCGCATCATTAAATTCACAATTGGCTACATCACAATTACAACCACCAATTCCAATCATCTGCTTCCCATTCAAATTTCATTGATAATAGCGCATCAAAAATTTTTTATGCCTGGGGGCGAAAATGTAATGTCATAATTTAAATCACAGATATATTCAATATTTCCAGAATTATCGAACACATTTCATGATCATCTTTACATCAACACTGAAGAAAATAGAAGAAGAAAAAACTAAATATAACTAGGTTATGCAAATGGGACGCAGTTAAGTTCGCGCAACTAACTATATTCAAGAAAGCAGAGAAAAAATATGCAAAGTAAATTATACAACAACGAACAAAGAAATTCGTAGCACGGTGGGATAAACTAGCGCGGAATAAACGCAGTGGGCATAAAGTGGTTTTAGCGTTTTCGCACCCGTGCGAAAGCCGGTGAATCATTGTCGCAGCGCGTGTTACATAAAACTCGGAATAATTGAATAACATTAGCAATTATTAACATGTTCTCTACCAGCACGCAGTCGCGAGAACATCGCCTGCTAGCGAGTGGTAATTAAGATAAGAGCCAGAACAATTGCGTTTCCATGTCGCCGAAATGTCGCAATTGCGAGCAAATACCGAAAGCAAAAATTGCAGAATGAAAGCGAAAAAAAAATGAAATCATTCGATCAAAGCGGAAAGCAACAAAGGCGATAAAGCGGCGGGTGTTTGGCCAAAATGCGGGTGGATGTATCAAGTTATAATTACTTTCCGGTTTCGCCGTTCGACCGCAAATATTTATATACACAGCGTGATGCAAATTCTCAAAGTTTCGTATATTTTATTACTTCATTCGCTAGTCGACGGCAGCGTCGGCCATTCTATGCCACAATAAGGGGCAGTGGAGGCAGCCGTCGCTTGTTTAGGCCACGGAAATGAGGTGAGTGTGGGGCGGTAACACAACCTGCTCTTGTACGCGCCGGCCGCCGACACCGCCGCCTTCAATATAATCTGCATATTTATGCATGCAAATCGAGTGTCATTAATATTAAATTTTCCGGCTTTCCGCCGCCGCCGTCGTCGCCACCATAGGTACCTTTTTCTCGTCGAGCGTATGCTAGTTTTTCCGAAATTCCTGTCCCGGAATTCTCCGAGGAGTGGGCGTAGGTGCGTGTGTTATACCCTTATATCGTATTTGTTTTTCGGAGTAAGGATATTAAAAACAGGTTTTCGAATTTAAATATTCAAATTTTACTGGTTACCTTTAAAGTACTATACAATGTTTCATACTTATAATTTATGATCTTGGGATTCTCCTTCAAGAATTACAATTTTAATTTATTGTTTGAAAAGAAGAAAAGATATCTATGAAAGGAAATATACAACGTTCATTTTCAAAAGAATCAGTCAGCATATATTTAATATTTCCAAAATTTTAAGAGTATTATATCTTTCAACTCGCCGTACAGTGACTAAAATCAGTGTTTTTGCCTTTTATAAGTCACTTTCTTGAATTTTATGTAAAACATATATGTTTATTCGATTGTACTGTGAAGTAATATGCTATTTAAATCTACCAAAGGCAAATTTGCATTAGCATTAATTTAGGGCGAATTTTAAATTGGCAATAATGATTGCAAAAGACAGAAAACGCTATTTAAATTACCGTGAAATGATTTTCAGTTATCAAAACTTTATATATAAGGTGAATTTTGGCTCGTAAATCAAGTTTTTAAACATTTTAAGTAATTTTGTATTAATAAAACGGTATGTATATAGTGTACATTCCGTTTATATTAATGCAAAATTACTTTTTTTTGCATTTTTCAATTATAACTAATCCGCTAAACTGGACAAGTCCTGAGCCAATGTGATAATTGGTGAGCATCTACTCCTGAGAATACCCTCGACCTGATGATTTCATCTGTAGCCAACCCGCATTGCTGCAAGATATCATTTTGGTCCATAATAGGGGCATTCCTACGGAACTTTAATAAATTTTGTATCAATCTACTCTTGAAAACATTTTCTTTGTGATGGTGTCATCTGTAGCCCATCCACATTGGTGCGAGATATCTTTTTTGCAATTTATTATTGAATATATATTAATTATTGGAAAATATCAATGAAAATGGTCCTGAATGGGCTAATTCCTGCGACAATGAAATAAATTTGGTATTAATCTACTCCTAAAAACACCCTCTTTCTGATGCTATGCCTCATTGTTACGAGATTTTTTTTGCAATTTATTATTGACTTTTATATTAATTATTGGAAAAAATATTAATGAAAATGGTCCAAAATGGGCCAATTCCTACGGAAATTTATTAAATTTGATATTACTATATTCCTGAATATATTCTTTTTCTGATGGTGTCATCTGTAGTCCATCCACATTGGTGCGAGATATCTTTTTTGTAATTTATTATTGGTTATATATTAATTATTGGAAAATATCAATGAAAATGGTCCTGAATGGGCCAATTTCTGCGACAATGAAATAAATTTGGTATCAATCAACTACTAAAAAACACCCTCTCTCTGATGCTATGCCTCATTGTTATGAGATTTTTTTTGCAATTTATTATTGACATTTATATTAATTATTGGAAAAAATATTAATGAAAATGGTCCAAAATGGGCCAATTCCTACGAAAATTTATTAAATTTGGTATCAATTTACTCCTAACAGCACCCTCTTTTTGATGATATCATCTGTAGCATAACCTCATTGGTGTGAGATATCAATATTTCAAGATAGTAGAGAAAAACTTAAGGAAATCAGTTCAAATTATCTTAAAATAGACAATTTTGTAAACTGTTAATAATTTGGATAGATTAAAGAAAAAAACATTAAAATTAAAATTTACTTTAGTAGTACAACAAATGTAAATGTAACAAATGTAACAAATGTAAATGTAACAAATGTAATGTAAATGTAAATGTGCCAGAAGTAACTGAAAGTGTTTAATCCACAAACAATTTTTTTTGATGAGGGGAATCAACCAAATATAGAAATGGCCCTTCAGGTCTCTAAACGAATTCGAAGCATAGCAGCACAAACTTCAGTCGTTCTAATACCTCCTAAATGCTGATGAACGTGAAATGTGTTTTTGTTCATTAGAAAGGTGGGATATACATCTGTAACTAGTTGTTACTACTTCTGTTGAGGAGAAGAAGAAAGTCACGTTGGAGTATATTTTCGATCCTATAAATATATTGAAGCGTCCTTACGAATTCAGGTGGAAGAAAGCCCTCATGAAATCTTTTGTTTTTTTTTTTTGTCGATTTTATCGCAACATCCCCCGTCATTCTGCTCTAAACCTATTTACTTGAAGGAAATCTGTCGACGTATGAAAAATGTATTTCGAAAAAATCACGCGCAAGTTATTAAAAATAATAATTTATGCTACACAATAGAAGTAGAGGTAACATATATTGATATCGTAAATCAGTTATTTTGAATTTGAATACAAAACATGTCAATATGATTTAGGGTATAGGATTTCGGGTGTGGTCGAAAAGTGGTCGGAGTCGCAAATAAATCCAACGCAAACATGACCATCTTGAGCGCAGCTCATGTCGGCTGTCAATGTCATCGTTGCATGCCGAAATCATAAGCGTAATCATAGCAATACGTTCCGTGCTCACTTGGTAGCCGCCCACCACCAAATGCAAGCCGCCGCCGGCCCCCGCCGCATTCACTCAGTCGGATGATGATGGACGGTCAGTTGGAGAGCATGCACGCGAGCAATTTGTCAAATGTCGCATTAAGCGCGAGGATGTTTCGAGGATGTGTCTCTGACGTTTCCCCATCCCCCCGGACATCCCCTCAACGGATATGGCCAAACACCCACTTCGCTAGCGGCCCCGCCCCCACCTTCGTTAGCCGCCACCTACCTTCGCGCCGCATCTGCCGAAAACCCATCTTTGCCAACATGGAAAAATTGGCCCACCATTACACAGTCCTTGAGTTTAATCACGCGACTGTAAGTGCTTAAGTAATTCCATAGATTGTATTCTCGGGAGATTAATGCTTTAATCCGGGATATTCGGATGCTTGAGGAGCTGACGGTTGCCAGAGCTTTATGGTGAATTTTGCTCTCGTTTTTTTTTAATTCGTCTTGGGAACGACACGCTGTGCGTTGAATCAACCGGTGCAAAAATAACGCCCGATGTTTGCTGCAGAGGTACACAATGTTGTAGTTATCAGTGGAGGCGGCGGGCGGTAGTCGGGTGCGTCGCGCTCTCATGAGGGAGTGGAAAACTTTGCTTTCTCTGGAGGTTGGTTGGAGGTTGTGCCGGCGGCGAGCGGCGCGGTGGCGGCTGTGGAAGAGTAATCCAATTTAATAACAACTTCTTGCACAATCAACTGAATTGCGATGAAATTTCGCGCGTTCGCTGAAAGTATAGCACTTCGTTTTGACGGGCGGCAAAAAGGACGCTCGCATGGCGAAGTAATGGAGGCAGAACCGCGGGGCATGGCGACTGACCGAAAGTACACTACAACGAATAATTCCAAAGTTGCGTATTTGTTAAACTGTTAATATTACAAACTTGTTTTTCCTTTTATTAAACACATTATATATTTAAGGCAGTAGACCAGTAAGCACCAAATGTAAACTTTGGTACATCTATGAATACCTATTTGAAAATTACATTTTTCAAAAAAATATAACCATCTCTTCCAACACATTGTAAATCGAAATCAAAGTATTTTAAGTCGTATGAACTAATCTCTATTAATTATTCCTTTTATTTTTTCTCCAATATAGACCAATGGTTTTATTAACGAAATGGAAATCCTTGTTTTTTTCTATTTCTACTGGACAACTGGAGTAGAAAAACACAAGGGCCCACATTCCAGTTTGATTTTAAATAGAATTTATGCAACTGACACCATGTCATGGCAAAATTGGATACTAAAACGTGAAATTCAAATTTAGTTCTAAATTTCTTTCTAATCCGACTGATATAGAATGCCCACTCTTGTACAGATCGATTCCTTATTATTATTATTATTATTATTTTTACTTTACCGAGCATCGATTGCTATAGTTATTAGCTCTATTCAATTAGTTTTCAATTTAATCATAGGAGCTATTCGTCACACTCCAATAATCTCTGGGCCATTATGAATGAAATATATAAACACAAGACACCCAGAGATTGGAGGTGGATGACGCGACGGGCTGGCGCCTTGCATACGTCTGATTTTTTGTGACCCTTTCCGGGTGGTCCATGTGCGAGTGTGCCATATGCTTAGCGAATATATCGGCTCGCCTAGATTCATCTAGAGATCGGACACACCCGCAGAGAGAGAGAGAGAGAGAGAGAGAGAGAGACCGTAAGACTGGGTGTGTTTGCATGCATAGCAATGCGCTGGTGAGGGCGGGATCAGCCTCACCACCTAGATATAAGAGAATGTAAAGGAAGTGGTA
>JAODAC010044823.1:0-11006 GCA_027575185.1 Mimaenictus wilsoni | reverse complement strand
TTGGCAAGAAAGAAGAAGCATATAAAATGATATTCCGCGTGGTCCACGATGGCCGAACCGCGACGAAGAAGAAGAAATGATTTGACTTGTCCGAAGCCATGGGACCCACATACCGAAAGGCTTTGGGAATAAAAAAAAAATTTGATTACCTGGAACATCGACAACAAAGTAATGGCTATTTATAATATATGCAAAATTACTCTAATTATAGTATAATGGCTTGTATATTAAATAAAACAAGCATAAAGTCGAGAAGTATCGACACGTGGTATCGATACTCCTCCATTTTCTGTGTCATTCCTACCGCTTTCAGCAGTTTTCTCTGTAATAAAAGAGTGTTAATTTCGCGAACATTATTAACATGACTAAAGTCAACCCTCCTATAAGATGGTACTCTCAGAACACGGCTTCCATATAACTCGGTACTGTTGCATCGCGGTTTCCATCCAACAACATCCCGTTAACATGCAGTATGCTCTATCAGGGAGCCTGATGATAAATCCAAGGATAATAAATGAAAATAAATTAGCGCAATGTTCCAAAGGAATAAAAAAATGAGGTCCCACCGAGACTTGAACTCGGATCGCAGGATTCAGAGTCCTGAGTGCTAACCATTACACCATGGAACCGCAGATGTTCCGACGTCTACTAAGATAGCATATCCGTATATAATTCTATTTTAAAATTGCCGAGTCTGTAATAAAAATACGAGTGTGCTTTGACCAAATTACTGAAGTAAATCTCCGTATTTCCATAATTAGATACACTAGTAATTACTGCGATTAGATTTTAAGCCACAAACATCAGGCTTATGGTATGAGAAATAAAATATAAAATATGTATTTGAATGGAGATTGTTAATTAATATATTTGAGTCATCATTTAATTCATCAATTTAATAGTTTCGCCGTTATTTACAACGTCGTTTACTGCATCCGAATTTACAAGTTTCTGGGTCCATCACCTACTCTTCTCTCATTCTTCTGTTTGCCATCGATGCTTATGAGATGACCAACCACACTCACCACATTCTATTACTGCAGCTGTTGATTCATCTACTCCTTCTATGTCTCTTGTTTTCTGTTGGGTATTCTGTACATGATAGTTCGTTGGAAGGTTCGCAGTATCATCGTTACCTATGCCTTTTATCGAGTTTGTCAATGCGGCGTAAATATACTATTTGAAAAGAGTTGGGGAGGCTTTTAATATTAATAAATATATTTTTATCAACAGGGAGTTTTTTTATTTATGTCGAATTTTTTACCGCACTACTATTTTTATTATAGTTGTTCTATTGAGTTTATGCAGGTTACAGGGCCTAAGTTCTGTTTCAATGCTTGTCATAATTGCTTGACCGGGATAGTGTCGTATGCGTTCTTCAAATCTACAAATATCATGTGCATCTCCCTATTGTGATTGATAACTGCCCTCCGACTATGCGCTACTTACATTATATCGGTCATCGGTCATAATTTTATTCCATGGTCCCACGTCCCAATCATTATAATTAGAACGCAATTCCTTCTGCACATTAATGAACAACATTGTTGAGGTCTTTTCGGGAGAAGAGGCCCTTGTGCACATTCCAGCACGACGGAAATACAATAATTTGATAACTTGAAGCGCATTTGCTTCATTACCCTTCTCCTCGGAAAATAGCTATCACAATCGCTCAAGCTTGAGTCATCTAAACAAAAATTCAGTCTTATAGGATTAAGTTTTACTTCTAGTCTGGTCACGGCAGTTTTCAAAAATGGCTATATCAGATCCATGTGGGAGGACCCACTCATCTCGAGATCCTCAGGTGGAAGTTCTTGAAATGGAATGGTTAGTCAGGAGTATGTTTGGTTACCCCAAGTTGTACGTAGGCCGATGCTGGATGGTAGACTTTGTCCTTCGAACCTTTGTAGTTAATACAGATGTATGAAAGTCGTGCCAGTATTTACAGATGGATGACTTATTGATGCATTGCCATGTGATCGACGCCGACGTGGCCCTCTCGTTTGTCATGGAAGAATATGTGGTGGTTGCTCGACACGCTGTTTCTAATGTGAACATCAATAGGCGAGAAATGGCCAAAACAAACGCAGGCGAAGCCCAGGAATGCAGACCTAAAAAAATCATAGTGCAGCATGTGGACTTCCCAAAAATCGTACACTATAGGTGATTCACGTTATCCCTGGGTTCATTCCCACGTTATCCCTCCGCCACCAATCCAACGAGAATAAATTTCTCACATCTATCTCAATCATCACTCAGCAATCTGGAATCAATCATCATGATATGATCATCCATTCAGTGATCCCGAGTCAACCACCATCATCTTCGATCACTTTGGTCAAGTCAACATCATCATCTTTAATAGTCCGAGGTTCAGCAGATCTTCACCTTGCTCTCGTCAACATCATCGCCAAGGCACCACGACCCACCACGCCGCATCGGACTGCGACTCACTGCACCACGCACTTGAGGGTCCTCATCACGGCTTGCCACGTCATCTTCGGCAACAAGCCAAGTAACCACAACTGATCCTCGTCAAGCAGACCTTTGACGATCTGCCTCGACCAGTACTGTGATGACCGTCAAGGCTATGTCAACCCTTACCGAAACAGAGATAAAGCCACGATCTATACGCAACCCATTCACACAACCACAATCCATTTAGTCCACCATCCGCTCCTCCTCGACATTATCTGCGTTCTCCACCAAGGCGACATGTCTCACGGCCCCAAACGACCACGACGCCGAGCCACTCCGATGGCCCCGATCCACCTCAACGCCGAGCCACCTCGACGGCAGCAACCACTCTATACCTGCCTTCCGTCATCCATAACTGGTCACCGCCCACCGCCATGCAATCATCCATGACCTGCCATGACGACCAGTGCCAGCCAGTTCCCTCCCTCAGCTGCTAAGCCAGGATCTTCAGGATCGCATTTAAATTTGTGGTACTACCAACCCCACAAGTCAATTGTTGATGGTTCTTGCTAGGTGTAATCGACGGCAGGGATTCTATGGTTCCAATAGAGTGAAACATAAAATTGCAATGACGCTTTTAGTTGTAAGCCTCGTGCAACAAGACAATACATAGAAATAGGTGCTCTAGTAGTTAATGTTAGGCCCACTAACATGGGATTAGTGCATCCTAAGCCCCAAGCCAAGGAGATCCCTGTCATCTGTGAGCTTCAGGGTAGTCTGGAAGGTGCTTACATTGAGGTCCCGGCCTCTGTGATGTAGGCGATCACTCATCCAATCTCCTTTCATTCCTATGCATTATATTGAATGTTGTCTCAATGTCCAATTTTGAGTCAAAACCGCGACATAAATCCATAATACGATTTTTAGACACTTCTTTAAGAATGTCTGTATTCTATCTGTTGTAAATATATTATTGTAGTGTACTTAATTTAATTGTGATGGTTCGCATTTTTTTCCGTGGAGGATGAATCCTTTATTTGCTCTGAATATACCTTATTTCATCAACTTTATTCTAGGAGTTTGATTTTAGTCTCAAATTACTTACAAACATATGCCCATTCAGATGATACTAAACACTTCATTGATTGTAAAACTCGATGTAAATTACTTAAACCACATTTGATACTATGTGTTGCTTTCAAATAACGTATTACTATTATTGTTTATTTTCTGTTGATTACCGAAATATGCATCTCAGCAGGTGTATGCGTCACAAACTATACAAGTTTCAATAAGCTCTTCTCAACCAAAGTAATATGAAACTAATTAAATCTACTATTTCGTTACAAATATTGCCATTTTTCGTACACATCGTTAGCTTATTCCGCTTAAGACACTTTAGTCCATTATGTCACCTTTGCACCCCCTGTTTTTTGCTTCTTTTCCTTCTTCTTTATATTCATGTACTGTGACGGTCTTGCCCCATCTTAGGTTTAAGTTTTGTAAATAAAAGTTTGTTACGATCGATCCATGGCGTCTTCAAAATAATACAGTTTCCGTTTATACGCATGATAAGGTAATGCACGATAACGCCTATTCTCGCAGTAAAATGAGAGGTCCTTGGATTTACAACTCGCACTGCCAGAGACCAACAATGCGACGAGTGCCTCAACTCTTAAATGGCTTCTATGTACTTAATCGAGTAACTAGACTTGGAACATGTGGCAAATTTCATTCAGAATCATGTGAATCATTTTCCCGCGGCCGGCAATGTTGATGTTATTATACTAAACTTCCCCAATAAATAACATGATCTATAAACAAATTGAAAAATTATTAGAATGATTAGTGGAAAATATAAATCTAAATCGCTTGTTATATGGTTTGTGTACGAAAGCAAATATAAATAAAAGTGAAATCTTTAGTATTTTTTTAGTAAATTTAACAAAGTCAGAACTATATAAGCAGAACGCAAACAACGGGATACTAAAGTGTAGCGGATACATACGTAAAATTATTTTATGCTTTTGGATTCATTACATCCGTAACCCATGCAATTCCTAAGCAACCTCAAAAGCCCCACAGGTATGATTAAGAAAAACAAAGCCGGATACATGATATACGTTGTGAAGACATAAACAGAGAGACAGTTACATTTTGCTAATATGAAACCGGGACAGCGCGTACGCAGTCCCGACTACCAAAAATTTCGCGCCCGAGTTATCCACATTAGGGATAATCGCAGGGGTCAGCCCAGCCGTGGTGCAATGGAAGGGCCTCACCCCGGGGGAACCGCCTTGTTGATCACGGTAACCCCTACGCCAGGTAAGTATGCTTTTCTATCGGTTTCTCCGGCATCTTATACAGACGATGTTCATTAAAACTGGTTAGAATGTTTGTGGAGCCATCTAGATAACGTAGATAAAATATGTTGATGTTGGGTCGGATTTTTACATGGAATCATTAAAGCAGGCTGACTGATATCACTTTTGAAATTTAACAACTATTCCAGTGACGCTCACAAAAGATCAGTAAAAAATGTTCTTGGACTATATAGACCAAAATAATATTATTAAATCATGCTGAGATCACAGTTTCACAATTTTTCTATAATAATTCTTCCTAGGACAATTGTCAAAATGAAAAATACATGAAGGAACACTCTTGACTCCTATACTATTAACAAATTTAAGTAAAACTGGATTATTTCAAATTTATTTAAAAGAAAGTGGGCTCGTCCGGGATTTGAACCCGGGACCTCTCGCACCCGAAGCGAAAATCATACCCCTAGACCAACGAGCCAGACAAAGAGGCTATGTTTAAACAATTGGAACCAGCAAATTTTAAAATTGTTAATGATGTGTATCTGTTGTGTTGTAGTAGTGGATCAGAGTCCGGATGCTATGTCTGAATTATTTCCAAGTCTTTCAACTTAGAAACGCAACACTAGATCGAGGTACCTTAACTGGGGAGTTAAATCGAGTATCGAAACTCTGCACAAACACTGTCTATTAAGTTTAGAACAAGACTGCTTTTATTAAACTAAAAACTCCAAAAAGAAACTTAAGTATCGCTACTCTTTATAATACTAGCATGGGAATGGAAAAATCTTCCTAAGTTTTGTGTGCGGGTGGCATTCTCACGTTGTAGTAAAAAGTACCTTAGGTATACAAAGATGGGTGCAAGAGATAACTATTTAATAACTATATTAACAAAAAAAACAAAGCATTCCAGGAGGAAGAATGCCTTTAGTGATTGAGAATCATTGTCTTACAATTAGACTATATTACCGTGTCTCCTTTAGAAGACACGCCTAAGCATTGAGAACTCGCTGAACGAAATTTCAAATTGGTTCGATATTGGCTTTTAAAAACTCACAATAGAATGACAAATTCTTACAACCTGAAACAATAAAACTCATCAACTTATCCGATTCGTTGAAATTTCTTGCTTCTGGGATTTATAAATTGCAAACTGTTTCCTAATGCAATCATCATCTCTGGGTATAGTGCAAAATCATGCATCATGCAATGGTTCTGACTTAAAAAATACAAAAAAAGCAGTATAAAGCACCAATAAAGTAGCTTTATTACTATAATATATTCAAAAGTAAAGAAATTGTCAAATTGACGAATATTATCACAATGAATGAGTTTTTAAGTGGCTATATTTTCATTTCATAACTTGTTATTATTTACGAACTCTCAATCAATATTGTATAACTTGTAAAATAGCTAACTCCTCCAATACCGCTGAAATATCAACATATTGTCATGAAGTATGACCGCAGCCAAGCTGCCTTTGACTTATCAATATGAACAAATCATTGGTAGGCAACTTCTAGGATGTTAGTCACGAATTGCAATAATTAAAAAGAGAAAATCATGAATGCCTCTGACAGGGCTTGAACCTGCAATCCCCGTATGTCATATACGCTTTGTTACCAACTACATACGAAGACTTCATGACAATATGATGGTAGTAGTGCGTTCGAGAATGTAAACATCTCTTAACAAAATGTTCGCAGGCCAATTCCGATGATTTTGAAAGCTCTTTATTTACAAAATTAACTTATTTAAAATAATAATGTACATATATGCTTACAAAATATAATAATAACATAAATAAATAAATATAATAATAACATAAAATACATAAAGAAAATATTTATCTATCATCTGTTGCCAAATATGTATATTAACATTTGCAGAGACTAAATTTTAATAAGGCTATGTTTATATCTGTACTCATATAACTATATAACAGCGGTGATATAGTTGAGGATATTTTGGAGGTGAATGATAATTAGGGAAAAATGAGGTAGAAGAAAAAGAACCTGTATAAAAGTGACTTTCGTTAATTTATTGCCAATCTTCAATAAAGATTTGCAATTATTCATACGGTGGTTTATGCTTATTGTCCAATCCGTTGGCAGCTCTCTGTCATATGATATGCTTAATCAGGGGATTATTTTATGCTACTTGATGTTGAATTTATTAGAATGTCCTACGTCTATCGGTTGCACATTAACGATGCTTCTTATTTGGGTATTTCGCGTGTACCAATTAGCGTTAACGCCATGCGAAGGCAATTGTTCTCGAACTGCACGATCATTTTTAAATGTTTTTTTGCTACAGCGGCCCATGCAGGGGCAGCATAATGTTGTATGGGTCTCAAGATCGTTTTGTATATTAGTAGTTTGTTTGCCCGGTTCAGACCGCTTTAATAGCATATAATGGAGTATAACTGGGAAATATAGTCTGGCGTCTTTATTCGTCAAAGGACATCCGGTAAGCTTATTAATCAGCTCATGCTTTTTGTACATTCAAGTGGATTGGGGAGATAAAATCTGAAACAATATAATCACAAAATGTGAATTAATAGGCATCATAGGGGAATTAATCAGAATTCTCTAACCCACCATAATCTAGCAATTAATCATTTACTGCTCGTATTTGGCCTATGGGTAATTCAATTATTGTTAGCTTTTAGAGTTTTTATTATAGAAGTGATGTTGAAAACGGGTCTAATTCAACGACAGATTCAAAAATGTGTATGCAATAAATCCCGTGCGGATTTGGTATATTGTGTGATTATTTCTTATTATTTATGAAGAATTCTATCTGTATTAATAAATAAGTAGTTTACTGAAAGTCATACGTGATGTATATGTGTTGGCACATTAAAATCGTAAATGAATCATGTATTTTAAATAAATCACTATTTATTGCTTTAATAGTGTATTTCAACAATGTGTCTCAGATGTACAGTCCAAGACTGTGTATCCTGCAAGAAAAGGTGGTATTTTCGTTCATCCTTCAAAACGAGTCACATTGTTATTTACTCTATAATCTTAAACCAGCGTTGTCTCCTTCGGTTTAATGTCCAAGTTTATGTTATTTCCTTTGAATGTTCTTTTTTCGCTCCATTTACTAGATGTTTGAAAAGTACTATTCATATACCTATAGTTAGCACGACTGCCGGTGTTCGCGCTGGCCCGGGTAGCTCAGTCGGTAGAACATTGGACTTTTAATCCAAGGGTCCAGGGTTCAAGTCCCTGCTCGGGCGACGTATTTTGCTTTTCACATAATTATTTTTAAAATTTATTACCTTAAAGAATGGGCAGGAAGAATTAAGTCTAATAGAAGGAATATTCAGTTTATGCCAATTAATTAACGTTATAAATTCACTGTTAACCAAATTGTAAGAAAAAACGGATTGCCTCCTGTGAGGATTGAACTCACGACCCCTGGTTTACAAGACCAGTGCTCTGCCACTGAGCTAAAGAGGCGGTACACCAGCAGGTGAATGGAATACTAATTCCAAAAAGTTTGAATATGTTGTCGCGAATGCGAAAAGTTGATTAAGACATTCACATGAAATTAGAGGAAAAGCAAGGCGGGGAAGTTTAGTCCAAATGCCATATGCTTGGTGTCGCAAACCAACGTCGGCGGCCCTAGTTGATGGCGCGGTGAAAGCATCCGATCCGAGGTGTATTTGCGACGGAAGAAACAGGGGACGTGTACTGAGTGGCGACCCTTGGTGATAGCGTGGTGAAGGCATTGGGCCCATATATAGTCCTTAAACGTCCAGTAAATGAAGAAATCAGGCCGACAACTACCAGCTACCTGTGTTGCACGTTTGGGAAGGTAAAGATGAGAAGAGGCTCACTCGGCTTTCGGATAGCAACTGATTTTATTTTGTAAAAATCTAAACCTAGAAGCTGGGGCGTACCGCCCACACACAACCCTCCTTGCGGTTCCACCACTTCCTTTACAATACTCTTATATCTAAGTGGTGAGACTGATCCCGCCCTCACCCTGTCTTACGGTGACTCTCTCTCTCTCTCACTCTCTGCGGGTGTGTCCGATCTCTGGATATACCTAGGCGAGCCGATATATTCGCCAAGCATATGGTACACTCGCACATGGACCACTCGGAAAGGGTGACAAAAGCCAGACGTATGCAAGGCGCCAGCCCGTCGCGTCAACCACTACCATCTCTGGGCATCTTGGGTTTATCGTATTCGTATATTTCATTCTTAATGGCCCAGAGATTATTGAAGTGTAACGAATTCCTCCACTTTGCCGAAATAATATATAAACATAGGAATAGACTAAACAACTTGGCGTCATACATAAATAAAGGCTCAAAATTGCCACGCCGTTCGCAAGACTTGGTATGATTGGATGTAAATTTAGGATCCCGCTAGAGGCGTGTGTATAAATCATATTTAGTATGAAAAATCTTGAGCAAAAGAACTCCACGAAAATTGCGAAAAGGCCGCGCGCTCGGAGCGAGCGTATTAGCGTATAATTTTGGCCCAAAAAGACCGCTTTTTTTGGAGTTCTTTTGCTGAAGATTTCTCATACTAAATATGAAGGTATGAAGATGAAACAAACATCAAAATACTCCCTAATTCTTCTACTTTCTCATGGTATCAAACTTATTTCAATCCCATTATGACAAAACTCTTTTATACTGTTTTTAAAATGAACTGATTTATGAAATTTTGAATCTGAACTTCAATAGGTGTTTTTCACCCTTATCCGTCAATCAAACAATATGTCACATATATCAAATTATTCCCCTTTTTATGTTCTTTAACATGATATCAATATTTTTCTCATCAATTTTGTGCAGCTATCGATTATACCTTGTTTTATAACATACTTCATGCATTTATCGGTTGTTTTCTTACAAATCAACACATATACTCTTTATATCTTGCACATATTTCATAAAGTAAACTTATTACCGTGGTTAATATTTTTTCTAAATTCGTTCTAATGGATTTATAAATAAATAATTGAGTATTTCTGTCATTTTATTGTTTCTGAATAAAATTATTTCATGATTTCATGAATTATTTCAATGATTATTTATTCCTACAACGAGCCTATTTTCATTGTTTATATTTAATAGCATAAGCTGGAGAATTGAAAATGGAGTCAATCTAGACTATTCTAGTCGATCATTCTGGTTGACCTAAGCACAGATATTGATAGAGACACTGATTTCGACGAATACAAGGTGTTGCAGGAATGATTCAGTGGTGTAATATGGTGAGTTTCATAAATATTTTATTACTATAGTAAAGTGTTAACAATGATAATATGTATAATTTATGTAATATGTGCAACCGATAAATGCATGAAATATGATATATAAAAAGGTATAATCGATACCTGCACAAAACTGATTAGAAAAATATTAATACCATGTTAAAGTACATAAAAGGGGAATAAATTGATATATGTGGCATATTGTTTGATTGACGGATAAGGGTGAAAAACCCCTATTGAAGTTCAGATTAAAATTTTCATAAAACAGCTCATTTTAAAAGCAATATACAAGAGTTTAATCGTAATGGGATTGAAATAAATTTGATACCATGATAAAGTAGAAGAATTGGGGAGCATTTTGATGTTTGTGTCAACTTCATAGCTTCATATTTAGTGTAAATAATCTTGAGCAATAGATCTCTACGAAAATTGCAAAAAGAGCGCGCGCTCGTAGCGAGGTGAACCGGCGAATAATTTTGGCTCACGTTGGGCACTGTGGCGGCGCGGCGTCGCGGTATGTTTGGTGTGCGCATTTGAAAGCGTCAGCCGGCTTATGTTCACGACGGTGTATATGTTATAATGTATGTAAATTGTATATATCATTAATATATGTTGTTTTAAATGAAAAAAAAAAGCTTGCTTTCTGGCTCAAGTGTCGCGGGTTCAAGTTTTGCCTGTGGCAATCTTTTTGACAGCGCCCTATTATCAATCCTATTAATTAAGGAAAATTGTCTTTTAAGGTGCTGATAAGAAGGATTCAATTTATATTGATATTGGCGTGAACAATATGCTTATTAACATATATTTTACCTGAATTTTATGTATACAATTAAAAGTATATGAAGTAAAAATTATAAAAGGTATATTTGTATCACTTTTCTTTTTAATTTTAAACAAATGAATTTACAATTTGTCGCGAATGCGATAAAGTTAATTAAGAATTTAAAATACAATTTTGGATAAATATTTCTGGAAAGTTTAGACAAGAGATTTCTTTGTGCAGATAGGATGTCTCGTAGACTT
>JAODAC010044812.1:0-11007 GCA_027575185.1 Mimaenictus wilsoni | reverse complement strand
TTGCAATTATATAATTAAGGTTTGTTCAAGAATATTTAGTATTTTAAGTGTTATTTAGTTTTAGTTTTACTTACTACATTTTACAATGAATATATGCAATGGAATTGTTGGAAGGAATATGCCAATAAAGGTTGTCTATATATTATTTCTTTCCTGAAGTATGCTAACGATATCTGAGAGTTGCAGTCTGTCAAACTCCTTTTTTTAGGTCTACGAAACATAAAAACAGGTTTGTTCCATTCCATGGGCTTTTCCTTGACCTGTCTTATTACGAATATTGCATCATTACTGGATCTACCTTTTCTGAAGCCCTGCTATTCATCTGATAATGTAACATGTTCAACAGTGCGATTCCTCCGTAGTTTGCTGGTTCTTGCCTTTCTCTCTTTTTGAACATCATAATCATTGTACGAGCGTAGTAGCCCAGTTGGTAAGATCGCTGCTTACCACGCAGGGGGTTCTAGGTTCAAATACTGGCCGAGACAATCACACCTCTAGTCGCTCCGGCAACCTCATTGACATCTGTGGTTCTCGCTATAGAAGTCTTATTCGCCCTGGGTAAGGCTAGCAACCTACCCAAAGGGAGTTAATATGCTCATAGTTACCCAGAAGTAATTCTGGAAGAATGACAGGCCACAGGACTATGACCGGTCAGAGACAAGGTGGGTGAACGAAGAAGAAGAAGATAATCATTGTGGTCAAATTCCATTCAGTAGGAATTTTCTGATGTTTAAGGATTTTATTGATCAGTATTTGTATTTCTGTGACTAGCTCTTCATCACCATATCTTCGGAGCTCATTAAGTACCTCATCTGGCCCACTAGCTTCTCTATTTTTTAATTTTGAAATTTCTCTATTGACCTCTTGCATGCTTAGTTGATGTTTCTATTCTGTTGTGTATTGACATGAACGACTCATGTTCGTTCTGGTTTGTGTCCTGGTATAGATGTTTGATGTATTTTATCCAGGTGCTTTTATTAAGCTCTTGTCTTTGGTTGCTGATCGTCTTCGATAATATCTTCTGTGTCTCGTAGGAATCGTGCTCAAGCTGCTTTGAAAAAATTCTCCAGTGTTCGAGTTTTGTCTTCCGCACTAGGAAGGTCCGAAGCCTCGCGGGCTTAGAGTCGGTCGTGACATTTGCTAAATATCCTGAACGTGTTAATTCTGAAGCATATTCTAGTGGGTTACTAGAGAATAGTAAATGGGTCACTCGATGAATCGCGGGTCAGCTAATGCCGAATGTTGCCCTCACGATTTCCAAAGAGCCTTTAACTACCACCACCCTTCTGTATATGTATCATATTGACCTGTAATATGCGGAAACCTGGTAACAATGGAAAATATAGATGTCTACTGACTTTCAAATATAGTACATTGAATCCTGTCATAAACGAAAAGTCACGGGACAAGCAATGTTTTCCGTTATTGACAGATTATCACAACTGAATTCGATACAACAACGGGGTGGTGGCACATGTTTCTTAAGTAAAGGGAGGAGAAGCAAAAAATGTATTTTTTTCTGTATGCGTTGCGGTAAAACCAAAAAAAAATTACAAGATTGCCTGATGGGAGCCCGCTTCACTCAATACAGCGACGTCCATATAAAGTAATCCGTTGTACTTAAATATTTCATTTCGTTTCCGCATTATACAGGTTCCGGGTAAAACAGGTCAAATTATCTTAAAAAAGTAACGTAAACGAACGGTCTTCAAAAAAACTATTTTAGTTAGAGTCCCGTGTACGGAGGGTTCTGTATATGTCAGGTATCTCTGTATTTATATATTCAGAGTATACTTCTGAGTTCTGTACCAAACATACCTCTTTCAGTGAATCCTGTCTGTTCAGCTGTGATGCGCTGATTTCTGGTCGCTATTAATATTTGAATTTGGCGCCCGTAAGCCAAGATGGCAACTGCGCGGAGTGGCAACTGCGCGACAGTACTGAGCTTCGTTAGAGCGACACCCTCGCCTTGACTTTGTTCTTCTCTGACCGTGGCGCGAGTAGGTGGTTTATAAGTACTTATCTGTGTGTTTCAATAAAGTTTGTTACGTTTACCACCGTTTGTTGTGGGCTTGCACCCAGGCTATTAATTTAGAGCACTGGTGCATATAAATTATCGTGTGTGCATATAAGAAATAAAAGTCTCGAACTGACTTTAACGGCACCTGTAATAACCTGAATCCCGTTTTCACCGAAACATTTTCTAAGTCTATTCGACTATACTTTGGTACAGTATTGACCTATATTTAATGAAACTTGTACATAATGGAAAAATCGATTGGTCCAATACCATTCCGTTACATCCAGGTTTCACTGTACTGCGAAAAATTAAAAAAGTGACTTATAATTTCTATTATACTATATAAATGTTGGCACCCAGAGAAGTAATAGAAACAAGTAAACGAAAAAAAAAAGGAATGCAAGAGCGTCTGATCAGAAGGAGATAAGGATCGTAATTGTATCGCCTCTTGGTCTATGGGCGAAGAGGAGTTTCCAAAGTTGCTGGAACTCTGAGATTGGCAGAACTTCTATCGTCTAAGATCTTGATTTAAAGTCTAGGCCAAGATTCCGGAAAGTGGATGCCGCCCGAGCCGTACATACTTATATCAATTAGTGTCCGACTACAGTTCCAGTTTTTCGTAGCCTTTGCTCCAGATCGTAGATTCCTGCTCGTCTCTAAAGTACTTGATTTGCATAATCCCGATAATGCTGTAAATTATCGAGATTCCATTCCTATTTCTCAATTTTAATGCGTGTTTAAGTACTTTGGTATAATGCAGATATAAATAGTATATTGTACAACGAGCATGGGATGGTACTTGTTTCCTCCAGAGTATGAGAAACTCACACAAGTGAGAAAAGGGCATTCCATGCGAGTTGTACACAGTTGTAGTCGTATATTCCTACGACTATTATGTTTGAAAATAATAATTTCTTGATCAAAATGATACTGAAATGTGTACATAATAAAACAGGAGTGAGAAAAAGAAGTATCTTTCGTCATTAGGGCGACTCATTGCAAGTGAGGATCAACGAGGTGCGAGTACGAACCGAATGAAATGCTCCACCGCCTCCGCGGTCGCCGTTCGCGCCCCAAGGCATTCAGTCAATCTGTCAGTTGCCACCGTCGCGTTTTGCGCCCCCACCTCCATCACCTCCCGCCCTCATCGGATTATGTGCCGATGTGGCAGCGTAGAAAATTTCCAATTTCGATACTGGCGTCGTCGAGCTACCGTCTCGCATAACCGACACCCCGCCAGCCGCAAGCAGTTCAACGCGCCAGTGGGACGAAAGGCGGCAGTGGCGGTTGTCGTCGTGGAAAAAAGAGCGTGTTTGTCGGCGCGAACAAAACGCAAACGCAGCCGGCTGATGACGTGTCGGCGGCGGCATTTTGCGTCTTTGCGCCCTCGCCACCCTTCGCGCCGGTGCGAATAAATGCCGGTGCTCGAGTGTCAGCCAGTCGTCAGCGGCGGCCGTCGCAGGCGGCAGGAATTGCCGCCACACGTCTTTCATTCGTTCATTCGCCACACTAATAGCACAGCACGACTGTGGGAGGTAAGCCAGGCGGGTGAAAAGCATCTGCGAGCCGGCATCGTCGAAATCTGGCGTAACATATCGACGTTTAATAGAATCAATCCGACGGTTGTGGCAGCAGCCGGAAGCGGTGGCTATTCGCGTCCCCCGAAATCATATCTTCAACAGGCAGCGGCGCGGGCGCCTGCGGTGCAGGTTGAACGTGCAACAATTTTTACTAATTTACAGCGGTCGAGGTAGAATTTTACGACCTGCGTCGGTGGTCGGAATGGAGATATTCGGTTCGGTCGTAGATTCGCTGCCATTTCATGGTTTGTTAGTCAATCAAATCGAAATGAAACGAAACGGGCGATCATTGAATTTGTTCGATTACTCGTCCTGCAGCACGCAGCCGGGCAAAGGAGGAAGCGCAATGAAACGCAAAATATTTCATGAATCATAAATTTCATCAGCGGATAATTTTGCTGCTTTCCCACGGCAGATTTCATCGTAAGATTGCCAAACCGTTTTATTACTTCAATGTATAAATAAAATGTTGCCCCAATTCCTTTGCAATAAGCTTGTAGAAGCATAGGGCATGAGCAATCCTTTCGATTGGGGTGAAGTAGCATCAAACAAGGCAGTTTGAGAAGATATTTAACAAAGGAAGATCGAGAATCGGTAAAATTGGTACTATTTCAGTATTACTTCAAGAGATACTGGAATATTCAAGGACTTTATGAAACTGGGTCAATTCTATTTGGAAACGAGGAAAGATTCGAATTCGCAGAAAGTGATTTAGCGCAAACAAAAAAACCTTGACAATCATTCAGTTATTACATTGTACATAGGCAATTAGCAAAGAGGAAAACGTACTACGGGGATATTGCACATGTTGGGTCCTGTATAATAATGCAGATATCTATAGAATGAATAAGTAGATTAATAAATTGTTGAGAGATGGTCGAGCGTCGATAAGGAGACGGAGCCTTGGCGGTCCGCATAACGCTGCTGCGCAGTTTTTATACACCTCCAGAGTAGTTATTGGAGGGGCTTTACATCGAGGTGAATGAACTGGACACCTGCACACAAGCTCATTTCGGTGTTGGCACACAGCGTCCAGATTCCCAAGTTACGTTGAATGATATTTGCTGATTTTGCACGTTGTACATACCTGTACCTGCAGAAACACTGTAGACTTCGATAGGCATATGAAAAATAGGAATTATACCAACAAAACTCTGCAAAACCGGTAGTTTATAAAAATATAGTTAAATAAGTCTTTAACGGAACCTGTAATAACCGAAATCAAGTATTCACCGAAACATTTTCTAAGTCTATTCGGTTTAGAAAAATATAGAAAGATAGAGCAAAACAGCATGAAATAAGGCAGTTTAAGAAGATATTTAACATAGGGAGGATCGAGAATCGGATACTCTAATATTCAAGGACTGTACGAAACTGGGTCATTTCGATTTGGAATCGAGGAAGATTCGAGTTCATAAAAAGTGATTTTGCGCTGCAACTTTGACAATAATTCAGTTATTATATTGCGCCAAGGCAATTAGCATAAAAACACTGTGTGTTGCTTTTACATCCCTCCAGAGTAGTCCGTGGAGGGGCTGTACGTTGTGACGACTGGGAATCAGGCAAGAAGAGTATTTCGGTGTTAACGCAGCGCGCTAACTAAATTTTGTATTTTCTGCGCCTCTGCGCTTGCGTCGGTTCTGTAAACTTAGATACATGCATGGAAAATAATAATAATAATGAAAAATAGTAATAGATCTAACAAAACCAAAAACTATGCAAAATAGACGGACGAATCTTCACGATATTGTACAAAAGCACCAGTCTATAAGGAATATAGTCAAACATAGAGATGTAGAGAAGAAGGACCAAGAAAAAACAAATTTTGAAAAGATATTTAACATAAGGAAGATCAGGAATCAGAAAATTTCCATCATTACTTTGAGAGATACTGGAATATGCAAGGACTTTGTGAAACTCGGTCAATTCGATTTAGAAAAGAGGAATTCCAATTTGTAGAAAGTCACTTGACGCAGAAACCTAGGTAATAATTTAGTTATTACATTTAGTCCAGGTAATAAGTATAGAAAAACCACTGTTGGGATTTTGTAGATGTAACAATAATACTTAGATTTAACACATATATTTATGATGCGGAGCAATGTCACAGTGCGTCGCAGTCAGCACAGAACTCCGAATTTTTTAGACAGCTCCTGAGTGGTTCGTGGAAGGGCTGCGCATGGAGGTGAATGACGCAGGAACAAAACAAGTGCATTTCTGTGACTGTGCACCGCTGTCCTGTTTAACAAGATCACATCGGGTGTTGTTGTTTTTACATTTTCTGCATCTATAGAGACTATATGCTTGGATGCGTGGAAAATAGCAAAAAAAATTGCAAAATCATGAACAATTCAAAATTGACTGACGTATCTTGACAATTACTACTTCTTGAAAAACAAGTAGCACCAAACAAGATAGTTTGAAAAGATATTTAATATGAGGAAGATGAAGAACCGAAAATTGTTATTATTTCAACATTATTTTTAAAGATATTAGAATATTAAAAGACTTCATGAAATTCAGTCAATAGTCAATTATTTAGTATAGAAAAGATATTGGTATAAGTTAGGTCTGACCCAATAATTCTGAAAAAATTGGTCAATTGATTATGTGATTCGAGTGACTATAGAGAAACAGTGCGTGGCACTCAACACAGATTTTATACGGGACATATCCCCGAAAGTTGTAAAACCAAATAATCATACGAATTTCGGAGTTTCAAGTACGCAACAAAGAGGACTGAATGTTTCCAAAAACTGACCGCGCTATTAAAAGAGAGAGATTTCTATCTAGATTATCTTCTAGGCGGATTGATTCCGTGGAAATATGCAGGTGTGATATATTCGGTGCGAGAGCGACAAGGCTGGACAATATCTCGTACCTGGCATATCTTTCTTAGGGGTTGGATCATCACCTATCTCGTTTGTATACATAAGATATGACAAAGAACCCCCCGAAGGCGTCGGCGACGTGCAGTGCCAGCTGTGACGCGCCAGCGACGCGCTGGCGTGACAAGCTCAGCTCGGACGAAGGGACAAATGCCGGGTGGTAGTGAATGTGAGCGCGACGGATAGTCTCTTTTTTGCGCGGCCAGGTAGAAAAACCAAGTTTGCAACATCCAGTGCGTATATTATTTTTTCGGTGTTGTAAACGATTAACTTAACAATGAAGGTGCGGTCAACAGTACTTGAAAAGTCGAAAAGGGCAATAAATTGCAATACATTTTTCGGGCTTCGGGATAGAGCCTTTTTATACTACTACAGAGTGGTTCGTGGAGGGGCTACAAGTCAAGGTGAATGACCTAGAACTCTGGAAACAAGCGCATTTCGGTGTTAACACACCGCTGTCCAGGTTCCCAACGCCGGTTGTTGCTGTTCGCTGATTTTACATTTTCTGCGCCTGTAGCGACTCTGCAGACTTGAAGGCGTCTAACAAAGCCATGAAGCAGGCAAAGCATGAATCTAGAAGAAGAAAGACCTGGAATGGAGAGAAAAAAATCCCCTCGTTTTGCTTCCTCTCAGAATTCAGTCTATCCTGAATAGAATTCCAATTTAAAAGCGCGTACATACATCTTGTTAACTACATATTACATACTTCTATGTGCAAAGCCCTTTGCTGCGTATATGCTATTTGAATTCATGCAAATTGGCCCCCAAAAAAATACCAGCCCTCCGATGCAAGTATATTTTTGTGTGCACATTTCTGTGTATAGCACTTGTGTGTAGGGAAAATGTGAAATGCAACTTGGACTGCGTGCGATGGCAGTAGGCAAATTGAGTAAGTAGAAAATTGTAGTTAGTTTAGGACATCATCACAGTGGACAACAAGCGCGCACGTTGGAAAAAAAAGCCGGAAACGACACAAACCATGACGGAATGACATAATTGGATTTTATAAATTCATAACGGCGCTCCACCTTAATGCCTCCGGTACTTTGCGCGGCGCTTGCATTCTTGTCGCCACCACCACCACGACCTCACCGCCTCCTGTCGCATCTGAATCCTTGGCGTTCCTTCCTGTCTTTACACACATACACATACACTTACACGAATACACGAATTCTCGGAGTAAAATGCGTTTGTCTCGTGTTTGTTCGACTCGACTGGTTTGCTTTTTAATACGCCGGGCAAAGACACAATGAGGTGCCCAGCGCACGGGGGGCGCAAAGTTTGTTTATGCCGTCGTCGAGTTTTACAACTTTACAACACGACCGCTTAGAGCCAATAAAAACGAACACGCCCAAGGAGCTGCGAAAAAATTTGACGAAACGTAAACAAAACAAACCTTTTAACTTTTTGATTTGACGCTACTTGCGCAACTTTCGCGAAGCGCGCCGTGCTCTCGCAAATCCCCGTCGCGCAACGTTTAATTATTAATTTATTCGCATTGCATTTGCATTTTATTGAAAAGTCAAACGCGCCGCGCAGCCCTTTCGCCACTAAACACTCCCACGGCATCGCCCGCCCTACCTGCAACCGCTCGATTCTTGCGCTTCTCCCGCACCGAAATGCGTAATCAAAAAGGACCCCACCATCAACCACCATCGGCGGCTTTCCACCGCAGGAACGCGAACAAATTGGAAATTTGAAAAAGCGCTAACGACATCCTGAAATTACAGAATTCCGAGCACTATCGAAAAACTTCGATTCATTAAACTTTTTTGTGCGTTAAATTAGTTTTAATTGCCGGACGTGCAGCGATTCGGCGCTTAATAAGCCACCCCTCTCTTCCACTGTGCACTTCCGCGGTAGTCTTCTCATTTTCACGCTTGCCTAACGCTTTGATTTCAATATTAATTTTCCAAAGAGATCGTCGGCCAATTTCACCCTTTCTTGCCGTATTTTTACTCATTAATTTCATGACTGTCTTGATGGTTACTCTGTATGAGGGTGGATAGGCTGTTAATCTGGTCATGTCAAAGTACTGTTTATGGTTTGAGAGATTTCTTGAATCTTAAGGGGAAATCTTATTATATTACATTTTAACCCCTTGACGTTCGTTTTACTTCATCGATAGCTTGCCAACAGCGTTACGTGAGCTCCCCGTCGTGCGAGTCTCTTGCGTTTATGTTCTTAACAGCGCATGTGACGAGGTACGAATCTCACTCGTGTTTATCACACTTGGTTCAACCTTTCTTCCGAGGCATTCCAACGGATGAAGAATTGAGGAGTTTTAGGAATGTCACACGTCAAATAATTTCTTGCTGAAGACAGTCCAGACCGATCTGGTGTCGATCATAGCATAAGAACCGGACATATGTCACAGAACTTATTATTTGTCACTCCAGGCTCAAGAAAAACATTTGAAAACAGATGAATCCTTAATGGAAGGACCATGAAGAGTATTTTCTCATCCGGTTCGAAGTACCATGAAAACAGTTGAGTCCTTGATTCTTATTAGAGCGACCATGGAAGGAGTTAGGAGTTGATCCTGCTTTGGAGGATCCTGCTAGATTATCCTGGTGGAAGATTTAACCCTTATTTGGAAGGGTTATGAGTTGTGCCTCGGCCTCTGTCAGTGTAGGTGCCAAGTAGAGGGTTTGAAGACAGTGGATTCTTGGGTATTAGGCGAATTTGTCACTGGTTTGTTACACATGATGGACTTTATTTGAAAACAGATGTACGGTGGATGAAACCGTATTAAAGTGGAAATGCACAAAAATCTTAACCCTAAACTCACTGCGTGATCGGCCTAGTTGCCAATCCACGTTGCGGTGAGTGGTACTTAACACATCGGCTAAACTCAAGGAATTTACTTAAAAAGATCCTGTTGAGTCAGGTCCCGCGCATCATCGGAAAATAAATTAATGACCTTAAAAACCGCGGCAAACGGAGTACTAAACATATATAATTTGCTTCCCTCCCTGATTCCCTACTGTTGCTGTTCCCCTGTTTTGATCTGTATTTTAACGGGAGATGGTAGGACCCATGCCTTTCCGTAATACCCAGATATCACTGTAGTCTAAATCATGCATATAAAAATCACATGGCTCTAAGACTTATTGTTAGTACTCAATATATCTGAAACGATTGCCATTGAAGCACTGGAATGTTTTACGGTTTCTGTGGGGTTATCTTAGTCATCTGCTCGGGTACTACTCAAATAGGAAGTACTGACAGAGCTTAAACTGCTTTGTAAGTAGGGAATGTCAAATCAGCCTGAAGCAACTGAGTAATAACAATCATTTTATAATTATGTTGGTTTCAGGCCACATGCTGACGAACTAGCCAAGAAAGGGACAAAGTCCAATCCAGAACACAATTCTGGATTCATCATAAGTAGGTGAATGAAGGATATTCAACAGTTACTCGAACTTACGCCGTTCGAGTTGATAATTATCCCGGGACTCTTAACAGGAAACTTTGCTCTATGTTACCATTTGTAAAATGAGGGAAATAAGATCATTGAAGTATACCGACTATATAAGGAAGACGTAGAGACATCTTAACACGTAATCTGTTGGAGTAAAACAGCGATTGATTTGAGGCATGACCTCCTTGACAAAAACTTCTTTTCAGTCGAGGGAGTGGAGAAGGAAGGTACTACTCAAGTAAGTCGTAAGGTTTATCATTAACCTCGGGCTCCTTTCTTAGAAGAAAGATGGGCCAGAACAATATACCTAATCTGATCACAGAGCGCGGGACGCGTTTACCTTAGCGGTTCCCCATAACCAATGTACGAACCACAGACATCGCGTATAATGCGCCTCCATGAACGCCTTCCACCCCGTCTTTCCTCGCCTGCAATGAGCCTTTACCAATAGCACCTGCTTCTTTGTGCTAATGGATCTGTCCCTTAGATACTCAGACCTCCACCTCGCCACTTGGGTCTTTTGAAAGCTAGAGTTAAAACTGCTGCGTATGATCCGGTTTTGCATTAATTGCTCCTCCATTTTCCTTTCTAGCACCCTCACCACGTTCTCCTTAGGACCCGCTCCTCAGATAACTCCCTGATCGTCACCTCCGAAAGTACCACCGACTCGTAGTCCCATCTTTTCTTCTCTGCCCACCCGTTTCCTCCACTGTCAAGTCTACGGTTTACTGTCTACATAATCTTCACCAATCTCAATTCCGATTCTGAATACCCCTCCCAGGTATGTTGTTACTTTCACCCCGCTTCCTGAAGAACTAGATAGTCCGGAGTGGTTTTCTTCAGTCCCATCATACTCTTTAGATACCGGGTCTGCTCGCGTTCGAACAGCTAACCGATCTTACCATTCATCCAACGTCCTCTCTATACATCAAACTCTTGCTTTACACAGATATCCCACATACGCAATGGAACCTCCCTGTTGCGAACGGCGTGGCAATTTTGAGCCTTTATTTATATGTGACGTCAAGTTGTTTAGTCTATTCCTAAGTTTATATATTATTTCGGTAAAGTGGAGGAATTCGTCACACTTCAATA
>JAODAC010044790.1:0-11011 GCA_027575185.1 Mimaenictus wilsoni | reverse complement strand
GATTGTGGGCGGTGTGCCCGGCTTGGTATGCCGCTGTTAGAGGGTGATATCGGCCTTCTCCCGCTTAGAGATGTAGGGGGAGGTGGGAAGAAGGGCAGTTAGTTCGTAACAATTTTGTCAAATAAAGTTTAGTCGCATTTTTACTCCCGAAACATCCACTTCCATCCACTTCTATCTTCAACATCTTCAACAATTTGCATTGGACGGGTAGTCCACGAATCCTGCTAAAAATAAAAGATTCACGTTAATTCGCGGGTTGATGTTGTTGTTCGCAACACCGCCCCTGCCAATCGCCATTGAAGGCGCAGCCATCAGGAGCGCCCTGAGAATGGGACTATCAAGTTCATCGGTTGCCCGATGGACAATATAAGCCCGATATACGACTTCAACTGTGGCTTTACAGTGGCGCATCGGTAAAGGGGGAAAACCACGGCATTGGAATTCACGGGTCAAACCGGAACGACTCCATTTGTAAGCCCTGAGTCGTCAAGTGGTTAATAAAGAGAACGTTGGTAAAGCCCCCTTCATAACTCAAGCAGAAATCATGGCTATAGAGGCATGTGCCCAGCAGTGTCTTAATAAGCTCTACAAGGGTAAACGCATCTATATCATGACAGACTATGGAGCGGCTCTAACGGCTCTTCGTGATGAGCAGTATAAGTCAAGGATAACTTGGAACTGCAAAAATGATCTCAAGAAATTGGGGCGAGGCAATAAACTCACAATACAGTGGGTGCCTGCGCACCTAGGTATTGCAGGCAATACTAAGGCGGATATGCTAGCCAAGAAGGCAGCGGAAACCACCATCCATGGCCCTGAACCAACCTGTGGATTATCAAGGTCCACAGTGAAGAAAGGCATCAAGAATTGGCATCGTGCTTCACGAGACCGCCTGGAGGGACAAAGAGGGTCCTAGGCAAGCTAAGAGGCTGCTAGATGTATCACCATAGAGCCCAAGAAATTATAAAGCTGAAGAAAAATGCTATTAGGCTACTTGTTAGCCTACTGACAGGTCATGCTGAGGTCTTGTACCACCTAGCCAATATTGGCAAAGGCCACCTCACAACCTGCAGACTATGTAAGTCGGAGGTGAAAACAACCGAGCACCTATTCTGCACTTGTGCATCCCTAGTACCGGAAAGACTTTCTTTGCTAAGCAGCGAGCAGCTAAGCCTTGTTGAATTCAAAGGGAAGTCAGTCAAGGAGATTCTAGCCTTTTCTAAGGTGATCCCAAGGATTCTGTGGAGAGCAATCCCTTAGCGTTTAAGGCGGAAGTTCTTAGCCTCGCTTGTCGACGTCTGTAAGAAATGTTATGAGGTATGACGATGGTACAACTTGAAAGTATTCAACCTCAACAGGGTCTTGACGCAGGGTAATAGAAGCGCGAATCATTTCCGCCTGGAAAATATAAGAATGTGTCGCTGAAGGTTCTACTTACAGCAAGTTTCAAAGTATAAGTAAATAAAAATGCAGGTTACTTAGTTTTCATAAGAACTGTACTTGTATTTATTATTTACACTCTTTACTAAAGAAAATATACTTTTGTACTTTCTCAATAGATGTCGCAACATGTACTCATCACTAAATTATTAGTATCTAACCACACAAAATTTTACAAGACTTGAAACAAACATACCAACCACAGATCATATGATACCAACTTAAATCAAAATTCAACTGCAATGGCAAACGAAAAAGGTAACTTCCGCCTACCGTACTATGAAAAATGCGGATTTCGCAGCGAAGAGAAGAAATCCTTAGAAATAATACTTAAAGATAAGCCCCTAGACAAAATTAAGTTGCAAAAATTTTGTGTAGGCTTCTCTGTGCCCTCAACATACAGAAATTTAGTATGGAAACTTTTACTAGGTACGTGTACAAACGTTTTCTCCACAAATAAAACTAACTTCGCATTTTACAGATGTAATACCAGTATACATAGATTCACACGAATTTGTAATGGAGCAAAGAAATCTAGAATATATAGAACTGCATCGAGCTTTACAAACGATGAGAATAGTTGATGTTAATACACCAAAAGCACATGTATATTATGCTATTTGGATGTTACAGAAGGGCAACATGAACTATGAATGTACGTTGCCACAGCAAGAGGACCAATTTATGCTTCTTGCTAATGTTTTCTTACAGCATTTTGACAATGATGCGGACATATTCTGGTTGACAAAGTTTTTGTACGAATATATCAACAAATATAAGAGTGATTATCCGAAATTAATTGAGAGATTATGGAGTTTGTTAGAGAAAGAAGATAAAGAGTTGTTTCAGCATTTGCAGAATACTAAGCTGCAAGATGTTATTCCTTTGGAAAAATGGTTTGGTAGCTGTTTTGCTGGAATTTTAAATGAGAATGCTCTAGCAAAGTAAGTTTCATAAGTTTTTTTTTTGATTTTCATATGATTGAACAATGTAATTGTAGAATATGGGATAAAATATGTGGGGGATCAGTAAAAATCCTCATTTTTGCCACGATTGCTTTATTGACAACACTACGTCACGAAATCTTAAAATGTACAGCATTGCAGCAATTATTGGACTCCTTCAAAAACGTAAATATTCAAAGGGTTATGAAAGTACAAATGTCCTATAATTTTTGCATTTACCGGCAGATACCCGAAGAAACTGCAGAATTAATCGCTTGCAAATCAATAGAAATGTGGAAAAATCATGGCAGTCCACAAAACATCAACACAAATTCGTCCTAACTACTTTTATTAATTAGTTGGTTATGTGTTATATATTCCCGTAATAAATGTTATTAACCTAATCTAGATTTGATAATAATGATTAGTAGACATGTACCATGCCATAAAGGAATGTCCAGCATAATATGTATGTGAATAATTGGCCGAAAAATCCATTTGTGAACACTTGTCTTCGGGATATAAAATATTTGTTGAACTGTGAACCCGCTTTGGAAATGATCATAAACCATAAGAGAAACACAGTAAAGATGTAGAAAGCAGCTCCATATAAACCAGTAAGTCCTAATAGACCTATAAACAGCGGATGTTTTAATTATTGAACGTATGTATGTTTAATAAGATATCACTTACCAGCAGTACAACCAGATAATGCAGCCATCGATGTTCGGCAATATTCTACGACGGTTGCATTATTTCGGATTGCTGCTTCGCTGTATGCCACAGGTTGGGCATATTTCTCGGTTTTTCCTTTCGTGGCCATCGTTTAAGGGATTGTAATTGATTAATTTGTTACTGAAAACTTTATGTTGATGACTAGATCGAAACTGACAGATTTTCATAGGTTATTTTGAGGTTATATCTGTGGCCTCGTAGGACTACTTGCAACGACATCTCACCGTAGGATATATAATCTGAGGTAGGAAAATTTATAAATATGGACCGCTAATAACCTTGACCGCCACTGGATAAGTCCTACCAGAGGTCAAACTGGCTGGTAGTTTCGAAACCAATTTTTTTAAATATTATTTAATTCATTACTGTAGTCTTTATCGTTAAGAGGCGTCTTTATAAGTTTATTGAATGTGAAGTAAAAGTATGAATTCTTATGTACTCCTGGCTGCGGGTTTTCTTTATATCACAGGTGTGCCACTACGTGTTTGGCTGCTGTGTTGTAGGTCGCGGGTTCAGATTTTGCTTGCGGCGAACTTGTTTTTATGTAACAATTGTATATTTAACCAATATTTATAACAATAAATAACACAAAATAATATAAATAATGTTATATCTCTTCCTTCAGAAAGTTTTGCTGTAAACCATGCATATTTGTGATTGATGTACTTATATCAATTACAACGGACTATGTCGGGAAATTGATTATGTTCCATGTGTTATGAAATTATACTAATCAGAGAGATTGTTTTCTTAATATTGAATTAGAGTTGCATGATACGCATTTGAGAAGTACCTGCGTTCCTACGAGAACCTCTGTGATAAATTCAACAAGTACAAAGAAAATGGAATCTGCATCGAAGAAAGCAATCATTCATATGGTGAAATTATTAGAAGAAAATAATCAATTTTCCAACATAGCCCGTTCATGTTCATGCAAAAATGCCACTTCTATAAAATGTGCAACATGCAGAATCAATTGCTTGATACCTGATAGTAAAACAACAGCGATTAATTGCTTCCGAAATTGCTGACCGTAGACACCCACCACCTCGTGTTTTAACATGTTTATTTGTAGCGAACTTTTGTAGCGAGTTTGTGCGGGGTTTTACATGATTTATCAACAAATTAAAAATATGGGTGAAAAACTATTGTAGTAGTTATTAGACTCAAATTTTTCTAACGTCAGTTCTAAGTAATCAACTGAAACACTGTCCCAGGAGTTTAAAGAAATTTGCACGCTGAATCGATTATTAAGGGAAATGTGAATACAAATGGAATGTTTAGGACAAGTCATTTTTGAGGTCGGCAATGATTATGTTATTAGAGTAAACTTCAATGATATACAACATGATTTCTAAACATGTTACCAAAAAAAACTGTTGAGGAAAACTCTGGCCAGAGAAATCATCGCAGTTAATAGGAATATTAGGAATATTAGGTTCTAAGGAATCAAATGAAATTCTGTACCAGGAGTTTGAAGATATTTTCACGCTGAATCGATTGGTGCATGACTTATAAACCTAGCAATGTGGGAAATTAAAAAAAAATAAAATAAAAACTCACAACTAAATCTATACAGAAAAGGTACAGAACTAACAATAAGTTTATAATAAAGTAAAACATACTTCTTAATAAAATAATGTCAGTATCTATAGAAATCTCGTAATAACCAAAAAGTGGAGACTATATGTGAAAGTGTTGAAACGTATTTTCTTAGTTTACCTGATTCACAACATTCAGTTCTGATCGCTCCCGTTACATCCGGGGCTGCAATCTTCTTGTTTGCTAGAAACTTATTCTTCAACATCAATGGAAAAAGTAAGAACTTCCGAAGTTTTCATTAATTTTACATCAGGATGAAGATGTGGTGATTGGTAAGAATAAGGTGTGGATGCTGGCGTATGCGGACGATATTGTATTGGTGGCTCGAGATAGTGTGGGCTTACAGGCTATGTTAGCGAGATGTGAACGGTTTATGGATAAGAGAGATCTGATAGTGAATGGAGAAAAAACCAAATGGATGGAGTTTCGTAAGCCGGGTGGAAGGAGCAGACCAGTGAACCTGAAATGGAAGGGGAAGGTGCTTGAGAAAATCGAGCTATTCAAGTACCTCGGCTTTCAGTTTAGGTATACTGGCGTATGGAAGGAACATATAAGTTGGGCGCAAGGGAGAACCAGGTGTGCATGGGGGAGAGTGAGGGATAAATGGGGGAAGGGGTGGGTGGAAACTGGGATATTGCTGTGAGAATGTGGTATGCGTGAGGCCCATTCTGATATATGGGGTGGACGTATGGGAACTAGATGAATGGGAGGAGTTAGAGCGAGAGTAGGTCTGGTTCCTGAAGAGCTTGATGGGGTTGCAGGAATCGACTCCAGCGTATGTGGTTCTACAGGAAACGGGCAGAATAAGCATGAAATGGGAAGAGGTTGCAAGAGTGGTGAGATACGAGGAAAGATTGGCGCGAGGGAGGGTGAGAGGGAGGGAAGTCGAGGAACAGGTAAGGCAAGAGCGGATAATGGGCAGTACCTACAACCCAGGGTACGTAAGGGTGCAGGTTATCGGGAGGAGGCCCTGATACTTTGGGGATAGGGGCAAAAGCGGAAGTGAGAAGACATTGCTGGCAAGGGCTAGGTGTGGCTCGAAGGAGAGAGGCAGGAAGATCTGAATGGGGCAGTAATACACGAAATGTGTATTTTGTTTGGCAGGCGTGGATACCTGGGAGCACCTGGTGAAGGACTGTGAAGGACTGAAGAAGGAATGGTTAAGGTCCCAAGGAAGATGAGGGAATATTGTCGGAAAGTGGCTGGAGTAAAGCCCTCCCCCGGCTGGCTGTCATCACAGAAATAGGGTTAGAAAAGAAAATGAGAAGGGCGATCCTGGGTGATAATTGCACTGTTATAGATTTAGTTTAAAGGATGACGCATTCATTGTGTTGTTATTATTTAATTATTGAATGTTTTAAGTGTGTAATGGTTATACTGAGGCTGGAATGCCAATAAAGGTTATACACACAAAAAATACACATCTGTTTAACGTCTGTTACAATTAATATAATTTATTAATTTACCTTGAATATAAACCACATTACAAAGAAACTTAACATTACTATTCACGCATAAGTTAAATTATTATTTTTCAAATAATTATAATTTTTATCAATTATTGCAGGTTCTTCAGAAACAAGAACTGATTTCGTATGGTGCTAGAATTACAAAAATTATCTTGTCACCATCCAAAAACAGTCCTCACACTCTGATTTTTACAACACTTGTGTTAGCTTTAACTTGTTGCTTTTAATTACCTCTGATAAAAACTTGGAATAAGAACGTTCGATTTTGAAGAATATTCTAGCACTGATAAACGCCACAAAACGACCCAGGTTTTATTCACTCTTTAGTCACAGCACGCTAAACAAATACAAAATGTCAGATTATCTTACTCCAAGAAATTTTAAACTGCCAGTCACTTTTTAGTTTTCTTTGTGTTACCAATTCGAATACCCTTAGGAAAGTTATTCATGATTTTCACTAGTTACTTAATAACTTATCAAATGACACCCAAACTCCGATGATTATAATATTATATTATTATATTATTAATATTATATTATTAAGATTAGTAATGATTAGTTAAACTTGCAATTGATTAAAATCGATGTAAATACGTGGATGAATGTTTGGTGAATGAAATCAGTAGGAGTTGAGAGGTGAAACGGAGCCGAAGTTTAGCCCCGCATGACGAAGACTTGTCTAGAATTTCATCCACGTCCTTTCTACGCTTTTCATGTTCCCACCTCTGTCTTTACGAAGTATCGCTGTATTTTCCGTTTTCTTTGAAAGACTTTTTTCATATACGCTTAGAGATGTGCATGTGTAAGACTTTGTTTTATATGCTTTATTATCTTGTGGTTGTTTATTTCATGGTGGATTTTTTTTGTTTAATCCGAAAGGTGGTTTATTTTGTCAGCGGTGAATGCAAGTGCAAGTAGTGCAACGCATTTTCCCATGTGCAGGGTGTTGAATTACGTGCTTCGTATCGAGTGTTGTGTGCGACTTGTGGTCATCCAAGTAGACTTCGAGAGGATTGAATGTTGAACACTTTATAGCAAAATCGTGAACAGTTTTTGTTTGATGTATAACGTTTGTTCAATCTTAGAATAGATTGTTAAAAAATGTTATTTTTGAAAACAACATTGGAAAGATTCGAAATTATTCCATCATTAAATGGAAACAATGTTATCGATAATTTTCGATACTTTCATTGGGGTGAAGTTAATTGTTTTGGGAAATAAATATTTTAATAATGTATAGTCTTTAATAACATAATTAGTTGCGAGGGTATTTAATACAATTTTTGATGTCTAGGAAATATTTTAAAACAATGTATAGAACGCAACAAACTTTCCTCTGAAGATCAAGGGGTTGCCTATTGTCAAACTATGAAACTTTCAAAAGAGTTTATATCGGGTGAGTTTTTTAACGTGAAAACTTTAAATATCTCGAGAAATATGCCCTCTACGAAAACATTGCAGGTAATTAAAAAGTAACCATTCCATGGGGGAAATATGATCGTGGTATTCTCAGCCCTCCAACCCCACCCCCAGTGGGTGGGGTGGGGGTAACTTTTAAATTTTAAATGGGTACCCCTATTTTTCAATACAGATTCGAATTGTACTACTAAAAGTAACTAAGATTTGTTCGAAACATATTTTTTCGTAGTTGCTTCTGTAAGCGGTAAAAATGTATTTTATGAATTTATTTTCCAATGTAATAATCGGGCTAAATTATTTTCCTGACTTAGTACACTGTTTATTACTAACATCAGTTCTAAGTGATCATATGAAAAACAGGAGTTTAAAACAATTTTTATACTGAATCGATTGGTGCAGATTTATAATCCTGCCCTCTCCATAATTCAGGCAGAAATCATGACTTTAGAGATATGTGCCCAGCAGTGCCTTAAAAAGCACTACAAGAGCAAATGCACTTATATCATGACAGACTGTGAAGCGGCACTCACAGCTTTTCGCGATGGACATGTAAGTCAAGAGTATCTTGGAACTGCAAAACAGAGCTCAATTGTAGGCAACACTAAGGCGGACTTGCTAGCCCAGAAGGCAGCAGAAACCACTTTTCATGGTCCTGAATCAACCTGTAGAGAATCAAGGTCCACAATGAAGGAATGGGTCAAGAAATGGTATCGTGTTAGACACGAGACCGCCTGGAGGGACGAAGAGGGTCCCAGGCTAAGAGATTGCTCGATGTATCAGACGACAGAGCTTAAGAAAAAAAAAACGAAATAAGGCTACTTGTTAGCCTTTTCACAGGTCATGCCGAGGCAATATTGGCAAAGGCGCAACTTAGAAGTTGCAGATTATGTAAATCGGAGGTAGAGACACTTATTAATTGCTAGGCAGCCAGCAGCTAGGTCTTGCTGAATTCAAAGGGAACTCGATCAAGGAGATTCTAGCTTTTGCAAAGGTTTTCTCCATTATTGGCCCATAGTATTGGTCCATAGTATTGGCACAATAGACAATAGTTGCTCGCAGTGCTAGTGGCATTGACCGCCCATGATTAATTTAAAAAAAAAAACTAGAAATACGGGAAATATGAAAAAGAATGAAAAATCTAAAACGCGCCATTTGTTGGAAAAATCGTTTTAAAAGATACTTCTAAACTTAAGGAAAATGTGAATAAAATTTTATTGTTTAGAACAATTCATTTTTTGAGATCGGCAATGTTGACGTTACTTCAACGATTTAATTTCAACTATAAATAACATCATTGCTAAACATGGTAAATTTCATTCGGAATCGAATGGTATATGATTTGGGTTCATAAATAAAGGTAAATATAAATAAAAGTTAAATATTTAGAAGTCGTATTTTCAAGATATTTTTCTGACAGTAGAAATTTCGCCCTTAGTTTAATAAATTTTCATGAAATATAATCTCGGTTCTGCCTGCTACCTATCCTTCTAGTAGAGATATAAATTTTTCTGAAAGTATCGAAACTTATCGATACCGATATTTTTTCTAGCTTAAACACCTAGACATCCTCTATACCGCCTTTACGAAGTGTCTTAAACTGAAGATTGAAAGGCGACGTACAGACTAACAATAAGAGCATGGTGTGGCGTCGCTTTGACTAATTTATCTAAAAGGAGATGAAGCAGAACCGAGAACAATCTCCTTTTAAATAGCTAGGCATGAAAACATGATGCCTGAAGCCGGCGGCTATGTGAAAGGCCACTAATTGTAAGAATAAGGCGACATTAACTTCTGGCATAGTGGTCAGAAACGGCCGGATGTTGTTCTTCCGATAGCGAGGAGAATTCTTAAACGGAGCCCTTTAAGGATTCTCCTAATGAATTTTAATTTTTCTTATATCCAACCAAAATATCCCCTATCGAATATTATTATAATAAAATGTCTCTTTAAAAACTGAAACTCTGCAAATTAAAAATTTTGATTTTTCCAACTACTGTTATTTAAATATATTAACCAGACAATGCTAGACTATAATGCCACATGCTCCAAGAATGAAAACCGTCTAATACTTATTAGTTTCTTGAGTATATTTTCAAAGAAATGTCGAGACTGGCGGGAATGCGGAGGGATGGTGAGGACGGTCGCTTAGAGAGCCCTTAGAAAGACATGCTTGAAAGAAACTAGTTAATCCTTAGTAGAAATACACAATTCTCATAGCACATTTTTGAAATATTTGTATTTATACAAATTAACACCGTTTTAAAGAAGTTTCAAACGAAAGCTGTATAGATTCATTCTCAGGATGCTTTCGGCAAAGGTTTTCAGAGAAGCCGACGATTGTCCAGCCTCCTCAGCATCAATTAATACAGTTCTTTTCTACGTCATCATCCGGCGACTCCTCTTTCAATGGGTTTGGTGGAATCAAGTCTGGGCTATTTGGTATTCCTTAGCTAATTGTTTGTAGTTTATGGGTGAGTCGGGATGTTATTTCCATGTTTTACATACGAACAGCAATACAGATTTAAGATTTAAAATTTTTGGTGTTTTGCTGATTTCCACACCGATCGGAGAATGGCAAATGCGATGTTTGCTTTCTTGATTGTCTTCAATGAGCCGCCCTGGCCCACATTGCTTCTGGGATATGTTAAGTTTTTAACTCTGTCTATGCTTTGTTCCTGTAAAGTAATGCCTGCATATTACAGTTCATTCTCATCGCCCGGGTTCTGGAAGTTAATTTCAAGCCCGCTTGCGATTTTCTTAGCTTCAAATCAATGTCTCGAAAAGTGTGAGTGAGACGACAGATGTCTTCCGCATAAGCAATCACCTCTAGTTTGGAGTAGAGTCGCCACGGTATACCATTTTGTGAGGCACTTTCCGTATGTGTTCCATTGAGAGTATGAACAAAAATGGTGATAGGATACAGCCCTGCCTTTTTGTCCTTGTAAATACAATCGCAAGGTAGCAGAAGAGATGTTGTCGGTACGAAAGCAGAAGATTAAGTCTTGAGGCTAGGAAAAGGAAACAGTGCAGTCTCGGGTGTAGAAAACGTCAGTCCAGGTAGAAGAAATTGGCTAGCGCAGGAAGTACATGTGTTGAGAACGGCGAGGCAAGTTTGAGCCCTTTTTTTATATTTGTCGCCAAATTATCAATATTTAGTCTGGCGTAATAACGGAATAGTAATAACGAAAGGGCTACGCCAAGGATGCACATTTTCACCCACACTTTTCAATATATATATGTGCAGAAAGCTCTACAAAACTGGAGACAAAAATGTAAGGGAATGGGCATAGAGTTGGCCGACGAAACAACCATGTACAGCCTACATTTCGCAGATGACCAGGTCCTAGTATCGCAGGATAAGGAGGACTTAGAGTACATGACGAGAAAGCTGTTTGAGCAATA
>JAODAC010044779.1:0-11014 GCA_027575185.1 Mimaenictus wilsoni | reverse complement strand
TGGCATGAAAAATGTATTTTGTTGAAAGATAGGCCAAATGTCCGCAAAGAAACTTAATTCCAAAAATTGAAACATGCTTCGTAAACATGCCTCGTAAATATGCCAAGGGTTCTCGACAGTTGGGCTTGCAACGGTCCCCGGAAAAACCCATATGCACAAGAGTTCAGAGCAGTACCATCAGTAGCGAGATCAGATAGGGCCTAATCTTACACCACTACGTGGTAGAAAAAGGTTGTTGATTAAATAAAAAAATCTGACAAGGTTAGCAGTGGATGGAATAAAATGGACAGACTTGGTTGTGCAAATTGTAATTATCGCGAACCAATATCAGTAGCCGTTTTTGGTAGTGCACTGGGTCCCACTGAGGTGTTGTTACGATGTAAAATAAAGGAGGATGTGTACTGAGTTGACAGCCCTTTGTGAATGTGTGGCAGAACATTATAGGTTGAGACTGATGTTTTATTGCTTTCTTCATCTTTCCGCCTGTTTGTGCAAAGCCAGTTTTTTCGGAATCTTCTAGAATATTATCAAACAAGACTAAAATTGTCCAGTTCTAAATTATTCACAGACAATAATAGATAAAGTATATCTAATCGAAAGAAACAAAATGCATACCAATCATACAAAACACTAGAAAATGATGATAAATCATTTAAAACTCGAATATTTTAGAATAAATCCACGGGATATTTTTTCTAGTCCATTTCCATTATTTAGAGAGCAAACACACGGTGACTGTGCACGGCGGCTGTGCCAGTGGCACGGCATGGAGACTGAGGATCTCACCGTCGGTGATATGTCATAACGTTGTGCAAACATGAGCGAAAAATCGGCAAAGTTAAAAATGTAGCGCGCTGATGGGCATTGTTTGCACAGCCCTCGAGACGTGCGGCCCGAGCGTTGGCGTTCCTCCTCGTCTTTCCGGACCTTTTTTCCTCCCGGAAGGCGCCCTTGCCACTACCCTTTGCCACGTTTTGCCATAGCGTTGACGCTGTCGCTGGCAGATGCATAGAAGAGGCCTTCTTCGATTTCCCCACCACCTCCAACGTGGTTCCACCGGTCTTATTTCCGACCCTCGCTGGTTTTTTCCTCTTTGTTCATATGTACATACTCATACACCCACCCACATATGCACACCTTTACATTCTACACAAACACAGACTTGAACACACAAACACATACATCCATTTATATGTATACCTACGGAAGCCTAATATGTGAAGGCAGGAGGCAGGAGTACAGACTTTCCTAGCCGGCGTTTTTTCCTCGGCTTCGTTTTTCCGCATTTCCTCGCATTTCGCGAGCGAGTGAAAAGAGTGGCAGGTTGAATGAGCTGGCGATTCATTACAGTTGATGACTTTCGGAGTTGCTGCGAACGGCGACGAGACGCAGCGAGCGTTTTCCAAACGTTTCCCTAACGTTCTAACGTTTTGCAAAGGCGGAAAATGAGAGAACAAATACGAAATTCTTGCGATTATATCAAGCAGAATTTACAATTGGCGTTTGAATTATTTTCTGAAATTGAAATGTTAAAAAAAAGAACAATTTATTTATTTCTCCATTACAACTGCAAAATTTACATTTATTTAAATATAATTTCCTGCAAATCGGTGTGGTCAAGTCCGTGTCCCCTCCTTGCGCGTAGCAATTGAAGTCTGATGAATTGTTTGATTGTATTGCATGTTTATAATTACAACTCTTATTGATAATTTTGCAAAATTTTCTCCAAATCGATGAGGTCAAATCCGTGTCCTCTCCTTGTCTGTCACAATTGAAGTTGTCTAATGGAAGAGCAATCTCAACACATTATAAAACATAAACACCTTCATTAATCTAATTTTTGTAAACTGATGAGGTCAATTCCGTGACCTCTCTTTTTCAATATAAACTAATAGATATTTTTTATTTCGCAATCCTGTACATTGAAAGAAATTGCTTTAATGTTTTTTTATGTTTAATTATAAATTCATTAGGCATTATTCAGTTTTAATAAATTAGGAACTCAGAAGGAGAGGACACTAATTTGACTTCATGGATTTGCACGAAATTTGGTATAAGTTTAATACAATTGGATTTCTAGTTTAATTGTAAGTTTATAATTACAACTATTACCGATAAGTTTAGAAAATGTCCCGCAAATCGGTGAGGTCAAGTCCGTGTCCCCTCGTTGTCTGTAACAATCGCAGCCTGATGAAAGGGCAACATAAACACAAATTACAAAAACATAAACACGCTCGTTAATTTATTTTTGGTATATTAATGAGGTCAATTACGTGTCCTCTCCTTTTAAATATTGGTACTTTAATAGATATTTTTTATTTCGCAATTTTGTACATTGAAATATTTTTTTTAGTTTAATTATAAATTCATTAGTTATTATTTAGTTTTAATAAATTAGGAACTCAGAAGGAGAGGTCACTAACTTGACTTCATGGATTTGCACGAAATTTGGTAAACGCTTAATATAATTGGATTTCTTGTATAATTGTATGTTTATAATTACAACTGTTACTGATAAGTTTGCAAAACGTCATGCAAATCGGCGAGGTCAAGTCAGTGTCCTCTCTTTGCCCATAGCAATCGAAGTCTGATGAATATAATTGTATTATATGTTTATAATTACAACTATTACCGATAAATTTAGAAATTTTCCTGCAAATCGATGAGGTCAAATCCGTGTCCTCTCTTTGTCTGTAACAATTGAAGTTGTCTGATGGAAGGGCAATATAAACACGCATTACAAAAACATAAATACCTTTATTAATTGAATTTTTTTCAATACCGGTATTTTAATAGATATTTTTCTATTTCCCAATTCTATACACAGAAAAAAAATCTCTTTGATTTTTTTTAATGTTTAATGCAATAATAAATATATTTATCAAAAATGTAGTTTTCATAAATTATCTCTTTTTAAAAACCATATAATTCCAATTTTATTAATTAACGCTGTTCCATGACATACTACAATCACTTAGCGAAAAAAGCAGGCACGTCATTGACGAATAATAATGAGTGAACGGTGATCCTGATGGATTAAACGCATGTGGCAGGCGACTGTAAAAACGAATTTCCATTTATAAACATGAACACGGTGCGCATTGCGACATTAAACTGAAAATCAATTCAACGTATTCCTGCAACCTGAAACGCAACACCACAGTGACTCTACAAATAGGAATCTCACGATATCTCGTCGTCCTTTCGTCCAGCTTTGTTTTCTATTGCATCGCCTTGCATGGCTTGCATTAAATACGAAGCGGATCGAATGTTTAAACATGCGCACATGTCGCAGATTTTTCAATTTAAACCCACCATCGAGTGATTTATACGCGCATATTTCGTTCTGCGAACGCGTCGGAATGTTTATGCATTGCGCGTCGTGCATGGTTGCCCGACAGTGGGATACCACCACTAGGACCACGAAAACTAACCCTGAACCCTTCTCTTCTTTCCTGCTTCATCCTATTTGTAGCTACAGCGTACAATCGGCAACAACAGAGGGAAATAGTGGACCACAGAGAGAAACAGGGGGAAACAGAGAGCAGCAGAGTAGAGGAAAACGGAGAACAACAGAGCAAAACAGCGAAAAACAAAGGTGAAAGAGTTGAAGAGTAACAAGGAGAAGAGAGGGAGGCTACTACAACCGAGGGACAACTATAACCATAGGCACGCAGTGGGCAAGAAAGCCAGGAAGCACCATGGAGGGCAACAAAAAAGCGACATTTAGTCTCGTAGTGCTGCAAAGTTATGTGTGCACGAGTATGTTCCGCCCGCTGAACAGCAAACCCCCTTTGGCCGCAATGAGCAAGCACACTGCCTACATTGCATTATTTATGCACTCGTAGTAGTATAAATTACGGCCAAACATTCCATGCGAGCTGGTACATAAAAGATGAAATACAAAACGCGAGCAACGGCGACGGGGGTTGGAAGAATGGCTTTGTCTTTCATCTCTGTACATTGCATTGCCACAAACTGAGGCAACTCATTCCACATACATGCAGAATGTGTTGCCTACAGATAGTAGGGTGTAGTATGAGTTGCCTATCTGTATTCCCTCTTGTGCCTTAGGTTTGACATGCATATACGCGAGTAATTAGTCGGTGCAGCTTTTTAATTGCCATACAAGCGCATATTTTGCGGGGAGCGATGTTTATTAGGGAGTCGTTTTGAGGGTTGAATAAAATGCAAAGCGTTATTGCATAATTTGAGAGATTAAAAATGTAACCATTGAAGACGTTTCATATTCCTATCTACATGATTTCAAAAATTCAGCAGCTATTTTTATTTAATTTTAAGTTACTTAGTTTTCTTTTCTCAAGTTTCCCTGACTGATTAAGTCAGGGAAACTTGAGACAAGTAGAATCTGTTATATTCGAAATCTTGTCTACAATGGAAAAAAAAATCCGTATGATTTATTAATCGGTCTTCAATCATTGAGGAATTTAACCTGCAAAAAACGAGTTTTCGAAAATACGACTAGTTTTAAAATTGTCAATTATTTTCATATTTCTTGTATTACTAGAATTATGAATCATACACCATTCGATTCAGGGAGATATTTTCTATAATTTCCTGCAATATTTTTTCGTTTAGTTACTTAGAAGTGGTATTATAACTGATGAAAGTTGAGTATTTTGTCGCAAAACGAAAAATGAGTTGAAATGATTTGTGCCAAAGATTTCACTTTTATCTATATATGTCATATTCCTAGATACACAAATTTTACACCAATCGATTCAGAAGAAAATTTACAATAATATTCAGCTAGATTTTCTTCGATTAATTACTTAGGTGCCACCTTACAGGACGTTGAAGTTGAGTCTAATATAAGAGAAAATGGAATCATTTATCTGAAACCAACGATGTAAACGTTATGATACTCAATTTCAGCAAGCTATAAAATCACTGCTAGGTAATTATTCGAAGAAAATCTTACTAAAAAATAATGGAAATTTACCTCGGAATTGAATGGTATAAAATTTGTATATGCAAAATCATAGCTAATACAAATAAAAGTTTAATCTTTGAGATAAGTAGTTTCAACTAATTTTTTGGCAGCGAAAATGTGGTCGTTATTGTACTCAACTTTTATCAGTTATAACATCGCTTAGTTATTACTAAACGAAGAAATTTTGCAAGAACTTATAGCAAATTTTACTCTGAATTGAATGGTGTATGATTTATAATCCTAGGATTACAACAAATATAAAAAAAATTGACTATTTTAAAATTTCTCATTTTTTAGAAAACCCATTTTTTGCTGGTTAGATTTTTTTAATCATATCTCTATCTTTCGTCTTCATATGATATATAAAAACATTATACGTTTAATGGAGAATCGATTGCTGCATGAATGAGCATTCGACGATTTGTATATTATAAATTATTGTTAAACAAAGCTTGAATTGCACTTTTTAGTTCCACAACTTTCTAAACGTACCGATTTTACTTCTTTCGCTTAAGAAGGCCCAATCATATGTAAAATTAAAAAAAAGTAAATAATAACCAAAGTAATTTAGAAACCAACAAGTTGAAGTTATGTATATGCATGTTTAGAGTCAAGGTGATATTGCGCCTATTTTACGAAACAGCCTCCCTTGTGCGTTATAACTTTGTCATGTAATTTAATGTTGTTTCCGCCCGGATGTGAGCATACTTTATACCCATCCAAATTTATCATAATTAAAGTTTACTATTAAATTACAAAATTATCTTCACATCTTTGGCTAGCCTATCCTCTAAAACACTTCCATTCCATGAATATTTAACAATTCATTTCAAGCGCCAAGTGCTTTCAATATTCTTTCAAAAAGCAGGAAAAAAAACGTTCTAAAAAACAGGAAAATATAGTAAAAAAGAAAAAAATGCTCTGTAGAAAACTTTAACAAACTTTTTTTTACAAGCTTTCGCTTTTTTTGTACTAACCGACACGAAACATTTTTTAGTTCCTCATTCAAAATTCGGTTGATACAGTTCAGATATCCAACCCTCTCCCAACAGACGAGGTTAAATTAAGTGCCGACTGGACAATTTTGTTAGTTTAGCGTATATTCAGGAAAGGAATACAAAGCCGCAGAACAATCAATCACCAGTTGAGGACGACGGCAACGACGACGTCGAAGATGCTGTGGCGAATGCCTCGCAAGGAGCATACGGGGGTGTAGCCAAACTTTGAGAGTATTCAACATTCTTCGCAATCTTTGAATACGACGGCGGAAAAGTCAGGCACGACGTGTGCGGTTTTCAAGCATGCACGGAATGAATGAACGTGTTTGAGGGTTTGTAAAGTGGAAGGAAAAGATGAGGTTTGAGGTTAGGTTTAGGTACCGGTATGGGTATCGGTACACTTGCACATAAAGTATCTAAAGAGAGCTAGCGATAGGTAAATAATGTCCTAGATGCGATTTTCCATGTGTTATTGGGGGATTGTGGACGGGTTTAATTGTAAGGACTTGTATGAATTTGGATTAAGGACGTAATTCGATGTTCTCGAATAGTGATGACATTCAATGGATCATTGCAGGAAGTCCAGAAATTCTACATGCTTAGGTTAATAATGATAGTTAATTGCGCGTTAATTGTGCATTATGAAAATCTTAAGTAATTAAAATCAAATTGATCTATAAATATTCAAATAATTCAAATCGGAAAATTGATAGTTGAAATACAAAAAAAGATAAAAGTATGTTGGGAAGCCTATTTCCTTCATTTCTTCGGTTTATAGTATATTATAATCGTTAGGTGCACCTTCTAAAAAATATAAAGTGCTTTATATCCACTTTGTATTCGTTTACGACGATTTAATTACAAAATAACTTAGTTAAAGGTCTCGGAAAACTATAAAAACTAGAATAGAAGAACTAGATAAATGTATGGTGGGTTTCCTACTCTTTAAATCAATCTTTATTTCAAATATTGTGAGAATGCATGAACAAATTCAAACTTGAAATATCCAGATCCACATCGGAAATATGATGGTTGAAATTAAAAAAAAAGATAAAAATATGTTGAGAAGCCTATTTCATCGGTTTATAGTATATAATAATGGTTAGGTGCACCTTCTAAAAGATATAAAGTGCTTTATATCCACTTTATATTCATTTAAAACGATTTAATTAAAAAATAAGTTTGTTAAGGGTTTCGGAAAACTACAAAAACTACAATCGAAGAACTAGATCAAGGTATGCTGCGTTGCCTACTATTTAAACAAATTTGTATTTCAAATATTGTGAGAATGCATGAACAAATTCAAACTTGAAATATCCAGATTCAGATCGGAAAAATGATAGTTGAAATAAAAAAAGATAAAAATATGTTAGGGAGCCTATTTCTTTGATTTTGTCGGCTTATAATAATGATTAGGAGCACCTTCTAAAAGATATAAAGTGCTTTATATTCGTTTAAAATGATTTAATTAAAAAATAAGTTTGTTAAGGGTTTCGGAAAACTATAAAAACTAGAATAGAAGAACTAGATCAATGTATGGTGGGTTTCCTACTGTTTAAACTAATATTAATACAAATATTTTTATAATACATGAACAAATTCAAACTTAAAATAAGTGTAATATGTGTTGCCTACTTTAAAGTGCTTTATATTCGTTTAAAACGATTTAATTACAAAATAAAAGAAAATTCGATTTACTCATGATGTATACCTTCTGCTTCTTCAAATATTTTGAGAATTCAGACGAAAATGTAAAAGTATGCATAGAAATATAAATATTTCTTAAATTTAAACTTGAAATACGTGTACTATGTGTTGCCTACTTGGTATGTTTTTCTATAGATTTTTTAAAACCATCTATTACTTTTATTTTCGTTTTATTTATCTAATAATACTACAAATCTTTAAAAAATATATAATTTTTTTTCTAACAAAACCAAAAGAACGATAAAACCCCCAAAAAATATTTGAGGATAATCACCCGTCGTGGAGGGATCGCCACCGCACTGATTAATTATTAAAGGCTCCGGTGAGGTTGATGGCGACAGATGTTTGAGCGCCTACGGTCCAAACCCAACGGACCGTAATTATTTTTCATTTGCGATTGAATTGCCCGGCGCCTCCACCGAAAACGCTAGAACCTCCTCCGCTCCGCGCTGGGATGACCTGAGTGGTTTCCGTGTCGAAAATAATTGAAACTAAAGACCGCCGTCGCCAGGGCAGTGACCGAACTATTTATCAGCATATCTACGGATATGTTCGGTGGGCCTACCGAACAAACACGAAATTACCGAAATTAAACACTGTCAAAATTTCTAACCCACATTTAAACATTTAAATTTGACGGTGAAAGTTTATACTTTTATAGACATCATTTCGAAAATATTATTTTCAGCTGTTGAATGGAGTTTTTTTTTTTGTGATTGTGAAAGTTACAAATCAAACAACGGCAGCAAACTGACAGTGTGAAATTACAAAGAAGCATCGAAACGAAATTAACTGCGAATCTGCCACGTCCTGCGAACGGATGGTTTTCGAAGGGTATGGTGAAGGCGCCGGGATGAGTTTGCCTCTGTGTATGTGTCTGTGGATAGGTGTGTGTTCCGCCTCTGGTATTATCAATCATTTTGGCACTTGACTTTTCTCACTTTCTCAGTGCCTTAAAGAAGTTTCAGTTTCAACAACTGGTTTATTTTATTTTTTGTTTATCTGACAAGTTGATATTGCAAAATGTCAGCGAGGGATGTAATATATTTTTAGGAAATTTATTACTGCTAAATAAACAAATTTTATTAAATTTATTCCAAAAGAAAACATGAAAAGAACGTTTTTTGCGAAGGGGTTCAACTCTGAGGGGTCTCCTTTCCGTTGTCATAATATGATAAAATTTGAAAATTACGCTATATTGATCAAAAAATAACTAAAAATGTATTTATAAAAGGGGTTTTCTTATTAGGTGACCCCATTTGAAATTATATTTTGTTATAATATATAGTTATAATCGTCAAAATTATTTTAGAAATTTTAACTTCTTCATTGATTCACAGAAAATCAATCATTATTTGATAAGTTGAAACCCTCTGGATAACTTTTCTGGGGGGGGGGCAGAAGGAGAAGTATAACACACATGAACATGAAGATAGTAAGCAAAAGCGTAGCTAAACACTAAAATTGAAGATTTATAGAAGGGCGTTCCCCTCTAAGAGGGGTTTTGAAAGGTAAACATTTTTTAATTAACGAGGAGGGGTCCACCTTGTTATAATATGAAACGTTAAAATTTTTCAAATACATAAAATATCAAAAAATCGAAATTTTTTATTTACATGAGACCCCTTTCATGTTGTTTACGCAGATACGTAAACAGGGGAGCGTAATTACGCTGAGAACATTAACCAAATCGAGATGATAAGAAAACGAACATTAGTGAAAAATGGACAGTCTATTTGCAAATGTTTATTAATATGCCATGATGTCGCGGCAATTAGCCAAGAGGTCCGGGCTTCCAAATAAAGTCGTTATCGGCCGGACTCTTGGCCTGCACATCATCTGCAGCGTACGCACATCGAGCATACACATGTAAATAAAACGGAACGATCTATGAGGGGGCTCGCCTCTGAAATAATGGCCCCGCCTAATTTTAAGTCTTATTATTAGCAAGAGTTTCTGTAAAACATAGTTAAAATAAAATGTAAAAAGAAAGGGGCACCCCCGTCACCTGTTTTGATGTATACTTAAATGAAAATTTAGCATTATTAACATTTGTCAATGAAACAAAATATCTAAAAATCGAAATTTTTGATACATGAAAGGGATCCAGCAACGATCTATGAGGGGGCCCGCCATTCAAATAATGGCTCTACCTAATTTTAAATCTTATTATTAACAAGAGTTTCTGTCAAACGTGGTTAAAAACTGTAAAATAAAATTTATAAAAAAGGGGGTAGTCCCCTCACCTATTTTGATGTATATTTAAATGAAAATCTAGTATTGCACTGTTTTAAGAAAAACAATCTTAAATACTATCAAAAAACTGTTTTGGCCATTTTTAAATACAAATATTCCTTTTTCAAAAATAGTAAATCCGAGAGGTCTACGAATATACATAGTAACACAAAATAACTTCCCATTGCACTTGTATATCTTCATCAGGATGTTTGTACTAATTTAACTAAATGCTTGTAAGTTTTCCGTTTTATTCCCCGCTCGTATTACGTCGATGGCAGGTAATTAACTTCGAAATGCGAGTAACCTTACGCGAGCTCGGTTTGCGTATTAAAACATGCAACATGTTGGTTGAAATTAATTAATTTTACAATTACACATGCACATCTCAACCTGTCAACCGTACATTTCTTGTTATTCCTACTTTAATTAATATATCATAGCACTAATGAACAATAAGAGTATGTTCATTAGTGCTACTCTTTTTAGGAGCTAAAACAATGTCATTCCGACGAATAAATCGTACGTTAGGGTAATTGGGGTAGAATACAGGCGAGTTAACAATAACGCCTAACGATTATAGACGGATTGTAATATTGCGTTTGACAGTTGGATATGTGGGGATGAGTTATGGCTTTGGGATGGAGCCAAAACGGCAAGCGGCATGCAACAAGGCGAAACGCAAAAGGAAAAGTTTGCGGCTCCGCTCAGCGCACAGCGGAGAGGCAAGTCATCACAATCACATTATCCGCCTTCCGATTTGCCAGCCGGACCGATAATTTATTGTATATTGCGTCGATATTTCGCGCGTCTTTAATGCTCATTTCGTGTAAACGGCAATCAATCATTTGTCTATCAGTGCAATGTGTTGAAAGCGAAATAATTCGAGGGTTTAATTATTCTCGGATTGCTCCCTTATTATTACAATTGGCAATTCTGTTTTTTTCTCTCGAAAAGTAATAATAATAAGTAGCTGTACGCGCCCGAGCACGTGGTGAGCCTACCCCAGCCTATGCGCATGGTTGCTTGCGCACCACGCCATATTCACCCTTTGTGCGCATGCGCTGCGCACCGAGCTTAAGAAGCTTTGGCTTCATCTTGTAAATATTTTGTAAATATA
>JAODAC010044768.1:0-11014 GCA_027575185.1 Mimaenictus wilsoni | reverse complement strand
GTCTTGCGGTCCATTGATTAATCGTGGGTACAGGTGCATCAGTGTAAATTATGTTGGCATCTCTGACTAATTTTTGGGTTATTTTACTGGTAGCTTTGATGTAAGTTTCGCAGAGTATTGAATTGGCTGGATTGTCTTTCGAGCAATTAATGCATTTCGCTGGCGTTTCGCGGGGTTTCTCACATAAGTGAGTGGAATGATTGATTACCTGCACACTTCAAGCAGTATACTGTGAGTTCACAGTTTGACGTCGCGTGGCCCCATTTTTGACAGCGATGACATTGCACTACCAGTCTAGAGCTCTTTTATCGTTCCCAGAGAATTTTGGTATTGTATAAAAAATGTATCTTTTCGGTGTCCTTTAGTGTAAATTTACTAGATGTTACAACCATATACAGGGCTTCGCGCGTGTTTTTAAGTAATTGTACTTTTTTTAACGTCTACTTTATGTGTAGTGATAAGTTCATCTTGTATATCTTGAGAAAGATCACAGGATTTATGCAGGCCCCTGATTATGAAGGCGTGTGTTTTATTTTCGGGCATAGAATAAGTGTAATGTTCGAGTTTGGTATTACGAGCGAATTCCCTAATATTGTCATAATCTAGTGGGTCATTCGTGTAGATAATGGTACGATCTTTGTTGTAGTTTATGCGGAATTGCCTAGGTTAAATTTCATTTTATATAGAATTTCTTATAATAAGGGCATCTATAGTTAATCCCGTTATCCTCAGTGTGAACATAGTGGAATTGTTGTAAGAATTGGAATAGCAGAACCGTTAAATGTGGATATTATGGCCACTGTTACCGCAGAAATATTGTACGTGCGTGTACTATCTTTACTTGTTTAGTGCCTGGATTGTGGCGGTGCCTACAGGAAAAAGAAAGAACTACTGTTAATAACCTCACACATCGGTCTAGATCGACCATTGCCGGAAAATTCAAATAGTATTGATATTGAAGAAGGGTAAACTGTCAACTGTCTAATAACATCTGTGATGCGAACTGTGAGCCGACGCTTGAAAAATTTACATCTGACTCGTGATATGATCTGTGATACCGTGCATTTGATCTAATGTAAAGGCAATTCAATTCATGTGAAAACAAATATTGATGTAAACGAAGTGTACACAATTACAAACATAACAACGTTACCGTAAGCATTTCAGCTGAAATTTTAAATGTTCAATATAAATGTATCCAATTTCTAATTCGTAGCCGTTTTTGAAAAATTTCATTGAATCGCTGCGCACAGGGTCCAATTTTACGGAAATGCATACTTAAGTAATTAATCACTTAAAAAAACTTGAAATGAGCAAATAACTAATAGGATTAATTTGTACATGAACAATCCGCCAAAACAGAGACTTGAACTTTTGACGCGGAGAAACTGTAAAATTGTAGACTCTGGCTGGGGCCACTTAACATGAATGATTCTGTTCCATAGCAATTAGATGCTAATATGATTAATTTCATTTAAACAGGTGAATACTCGGTGAATTGAGAATAAAAAAACTTCACAATTGAAATAATTGATACCGCTGTGATCTTAGCACAACAAAATAATAGGGCTAGCACAACTTTAAATGGGGAATTAGATTGGAAAATACTAATTTTTGAACCGAAAGTATTCACCTAGTGAAATTAACACCGTTTGTTGCAAATTGAAAACAAATTCATTGGTGTTAAGCACTTGAAGATTGCTCAAGTTTAACTATATAAACTAGGCTAATGAAAATTTAATTATTCCCGTAAGGAATACATTGGGACGACACTAAAATTCCAAAAAAAGGGTTTGACAGGAGGGTCGGGCGATTATTTTTTTCACAGGTTGATAGGCAATTTCATGACAGATCTAAATGTATTTCATTTATGAAGGTAGATTGTTCTTTTCTATTTTTTATTGAATTTTTAATAAGTAATTCCAAAATCGCGCATTTGTTTAGCTAGCGCATCGGCTATACAAACGATTTCAACATGTAAACATTGACAGGCCCAATTGAGTTACGACTGGGGCTCTTGAGATAATATTTCGGCGGCTTTAAGTAGTCTCAGTAGGTAGCAGCGGCGATCGTTTTCATTGTTTCATTTTTCATCAATTGTTAAATTCGCAAAATATTTGTTGATACTATACTTAATACCATTAGTTCCATTTTTCATTTTTCTATTGTTTAAGATCAAACAGTGCAATGAAATATAACAATATGCGATACACTCTAGACTTAATTAATTAGTAATTTTGTCAAGTTTGAAATCAATAGATAGATAATAACACCAATGAATTTGTCTTTCAATTTGCAACAAACGGTGTTAATTTCCCTAGGTGAATACTTTACGTTCAAAAATTAGTACTTTCCAACGCAATTCCCCATTTAAAAATTTGTGCTAGCACTATTAATTTGTTGTGCTAAGATTACAGCGGTATAGTTGATCTGTGTTTCCTTTACGTTCGGAATGATCTGTTTTGTTTACATTTCCGTGTTTATCATTTGTGGTTATACCAATGACGCTAATTAGCAGACATTCACATTTCGTCGCCATATTAGTTTCAAACTGAATTTGCTGTGTTCGACATTTGAATGCATCCATGAGAAACTCAAAAACACGTGGTAAAACCTGCTACATTTTCTGTTGTAGCTTTAGGTCCCTTCGACCGAATGTTGATTCGTCGACATTCCATCGTCGACATCGTTTGTTTTCTTATTCTCTCTCTTCGAGCTTATCTATAACTCTTAGTCGTCGCGGCTGTCTGACTTACATTCGTAACAAACGTGTATCGAATCATACATGGGTATCGATGAAACAGGTGCTTAGGCAAAAGAGCGCGGCATAGGAAGAGCCGTTTACTATGCGTTGTTTGTTTTCAGCATAAATGAATTTGCCTACGATCCCTAGGAAAATTCATTTATGCGAACTAAGAATTTACAATTAATGACTTAAATCTACAAGTGAAAATGAAATTGTTAAAAAGTAAATAATTTGTGCTGTTTTTATGGGACTAGAAACAGCTTTGAGAACGATGTAAAATCGTAGATTAAAAAAACGCATAGAAGCCTCAAGATATTGTGTGTTGCACCACAACTAATATAATTCAAATATAGTCGCTAGTACTCCCAAGAAATTGTTGGGTGGTTGAATAACAGCGCGCTCGATATCACTTGAGGCACTTCAGAACTCGACTTATTTTACTTGCTCATAACTGATTGTGGGTGTGGCAAAAAAACACAGAACCTGTGCACACAAATACCGTGTTGTGGCGCGTGGGTTCTGTAAACATATTATTGGGCATGAGTGTATCAGTCCTGATCAACTATGATCATAAATGTCACTCGATCTACTTGCCCACGATAGGATTTGGAAATTTGAATTTCGTCGTGTATACCTGACGAAAGACGTATGCACCGTACGCACTCAATTCCTGTAAACTGAAGTCGCTAGGGTTTCGTGAAAAATTCAAATCATTGAGATCACATAATTTACATCGTGTTATCAACCTTGTCCAAGGATAAATACCAATGCTCTCAACTGTCATGACTGACGCGCCAATTTTTTCGTCGAATTTTGTACGATTTTTTTTCAGTACAAAATATAAATCAACGAACCTGGAAAATATTCCGTTATAGGCAGGATATATTACAGCTACCTCATGTGAAAGGTTTCATTGTTTCACAATCTACGTGGTTCCCTTAATGACTTTGAAATGAATCGTGTAGGTTTCAACCATGAATAACGAAAACTAGAATAAATGAAATTATTCTTCTCATCTCGTAGGCTAGAAATGTATGAAAGTACGCTTGCACGAGAAACATAATTTATGCGAGGACCCTGGCAGAGTAACAAAGAAATCTAAATAGTTTGTGTTTTAAAACGGCTATAAAATGGTTTGAACTCTGCCTAAGCTTTCTAGGTTATACACAGTCGTATAGGCATAGATGGTGTGTGTACATCACAGATCATATAGATCTGTATAGGCAGATGGCTCAATTATTTAAGCCAATTTTTCGGATGATGACTCATTTTTCTATCCAAAAGAGTGGGGAGAGGGTAATAAAAGCCGATTTGACAGCTTGCTTACGAGATCTAGAGCCCCAAGAGCAGCGTCTTGTGCCTCTATGCTATCTTTATTAACCACTTGACGACTCAGGGCTTCCAAAAACGTGAAACACATGTGGTGCAGACTAAACAGCTCAAAAGTTCTTTCACGCCAGACTAAATATAGATAATTTGGTGACAAATATAAAAAAGGGCTCTAACTTGCCTCGCCGTTCTCAACAAGGACACTCTTGCGAACCGATGTCCCATGGTCTGTGTATGTCACCAGCTGGCGATAAGATATTTTTAGTTTTTTGTTTTATTTATGTTAGACTAGATTTAGTGCATTAGTGGGCTAGGGTTTATTATCTTGTGGTGGCTCGCAAAAGTTGTTTAGTCTAGAGATTGTTAGTGATACGGCGAGAAGGGATGTATGTGGGCGGAAACCACTGGTTATGAGTTTTGTGGTTTCTTTCAATAAAGTCAGGCACGACTTCTGAACTTCCTCTCCTAACAACCGCGAAAACACCAGGTAGGTGTGAGCCTGAACTTAAATTCTTTTGGAACCCAGGATTCAAACTTTTGTTCCTGTCTTTTGTGTGTGTGAATTTTTTGATTCACAATAACTCTATGTTCTAAGGAACCATCTAAGAAAGATCAGAGAAATCAGTAGGTCAGAAAACTCATAACCTGCTCCTGTAAGATAGTGAAATGTTTAAAACACAATCTTCTTAGAAAAGACTTTTGTCTAGGTTCACTAAAAACCTAGGGGTTTAAAGGCAGAACTTATAGCCCTAATTTAGATCGCTTGTCTCTCCTCGGCCTCCTGCAACATATACAATAAAGACAATGTTCGACCGTATTGTCGAATGTTGTAATAGTTTCATAATCATTGTCAACGACCGATCTTAGTTTATTTTTCTTGTAAAGTCTCCGACCAGGCTAGAAATAAAGATATCAAAGAATTAATTCTTTGGATCTTTCAAAATAATTCGGGGCGAAACCGATTCCACTCAGAAGAGGAGGATTTAGGAATAAATATTCAATATTAGTTTGTACATCAAATTATTATTCCAAGCATTTTCATACAGAAAATTCGCAAACTTATTGAATACGATTACTTAGTTTGTTATTCAGTTTAGTAAAATGTGTATATACACCAGTAGATATATTATCATTAAAATGGTACAACAATAAAAATAGTCAAGTCATCCTTAATTACATTTACGAGGACCTATGCTATGCTAATTAATTACTTGTTAATAGTACGATTCCGTTTGGAACCAGTCTTAACTTCCTTAACTTTCGATGCAAATCGTAGGGAATTTACGGTCTCATTGTAACATTCCTCTAAAGGTGAAATATTAACGAACATCAAAGTCTTCGAATTTCCACCCAGCGATGATTGAAGAAGATATGTCAGTTTGGAATTTCTGTATGGGACATGCTTCTCCCTATTATGCAAAGCAAGCATAACCGTTCCCAAAGCCGAAAGTGATTTGTTAATGTTCTTGGTTTCAGTCATTCTCTCCGAATTTTTCGCTGATTCGGATCCTGCCAAATCGACCAAATTGAGAGAACCGTTGAACTCGTTCTGTTCGTAAAATCCGCGAACTGAAATTTTCGTCACTGCATGCGACCGAGAACTATGCAAATTGAAGTTAGTCGCAGCTATGGCACGATTGCTATTGGCTTTAATCATCCATTTCTTTACATCCATTGCGCATGTAACCATTTCCGTTCGAATATTCGTCACAACAGCACCTTTGCCTTCATTGTGCATAATATCATGAGATTTCTTCGACTCCGGATTCAGAAGATCTTTAATAGTTTCATTATAAATTTCAAGGAAGTTAACATGTACCTCAAAGCTCCAATCCAACTTTTCAAAATCGGCAATGCGACTGAAGAGTAGGTCGACCGACCGAGGTATCATCCCAGAATGTTCGTTGTTTCCAAGCATCGTAAATGTTTTTCCTGATCCCGTTTGACCATAGGCGAAAACGCAGACATTGTAACCATCTAAAGTACTCTGGACCAATTGTGCCAAATCTTCGAAGACCTCGGATTGTGTACTTTCACCAGAAAACACTTTATCGAAAGAGAACTCAATTTTGCATTCACCTTTTTCTCGTCCCATTGCAGATTCCCGGGACTTCTTTAGCTCAAGTGTAGATTCGTCCAAGAAATCCATGTTGCAAGGCATTCGGTCACCTTCATCTGCTTTCATAGGACGCACGCGACAAAAAACGCGTATGTTCCCTTTCAAGTCTTGAATATCGTTGTGCAGGCGTCGTCTCAATGTCTCATGATCCCGTACAAGTCGTTTAAATTCCTCGACTGATTGTAGGGCATCCTTGAGGGAGCCTTTCAGTTGTGTATTTTCACATTCGGATGATTCAAACTTGCCCTGTAGAGAGGTAAAATCACATTTTAGTTCAGCGTGCTCGTCTTGTAATGTGTTATATTTTGTTTGCAGAGCATTATATTGTCGATTCAAATCTGTAAGATTCTCCGCCAAAACATCTTTTTCATGGTTTAATTTCTCATGGTTAGCACTTAAAACATCAAGAAAGTGCTGCAATTCATTATGTTTCCTGTTTGCTTCAATGAGTTTCGTATTTGTTTCTTCAGCAAACTGTTGTGAACTGTGTAATTCAGCCCCTGTTTGCTTCAATTTGTCATGCAGTTCTCCTGTACTTACTTTGTATGGTTCTAGTTCGATCAACGCTTGATTTTGTTCTTCGTTTACTTTCTTAAGGTTAACGTTTTCTGAAAAAAAGTAAAATATGAATAAATTTGGGTAAAAATAAATTGTTTATTATTTACCTTCTTCCAAATTGTCTACTTTGCTCTTTAGTTCTTTATGAATGCTCACTAACAATTTGTGCTTTTCTTCTAATACGCCAAATCTGCCTTTGTAATCAAACTTGGAGAGTTTGGGTGCGGATACCGCTGGTTTGGCCGCTTCTGCCGGTCGTTTTGTGGCAGTTTTTGTCTGAGTATTTTGGGAATTTGTACTTGGTTTGGATACTGCTGATCTGCTTAAAGGTGGTCGGGTGATTGTGCTTTTTGCCAAATTCGTGTTGGATATACTCGGTTTAATAACACCGCGGATTGTTGGTTTGGTGATAGATACACAAAAGGACTTCGACCGTCGAGCACGCCTTGCCGCCAGTGATGCTGCAGCCGAAGGTTTTGTGGACGAGTTCGTTGTTGTATTGCCAGAGACTTCGCCCAAAGGCAGTTTATTAGTAAACTTGACGCTTGGCGTCGGTGGTTTGAGTTTGCTCGCGATCTTAGTCCTATCCATGATAAGTGAATATCTAGTTACAAATGAAGAAATCCGTTGTACGTTTGAATTCGCCCTAGTTGTATCCAACTTTTATGCAACAAGTAAAAAATTTGAGAGACGCACTTCAAAGTGGCAACGGAATACGAATGATCGGATGTAACGGTCGTTTGGTGTTCGTTGAAGGTTGAAAGTCAAATATGATGGCAACACCGCGCATGTGCACAACTTGTAACCTATCTGTTTCCAAACCGTTGTATTTCTATAAGTAGTGCAGAATTTATTAAATATATTTTGATTCTAAATAGTTTAGATTTTATTAGATGAATTTAAAACAATTACAGGGTAAATTTTACAGATTTCGTGGGCTGTATGCTTGGGGACCTATGTATTCACATTTTAATTGACGATCTCAGGGACTCGAAGAGCCACACAAGTTAAACGAATATAACTATCCGAGAATCACAACTTCTATGTTCAGATCGGTGCAGTAATAACCACAGATCATGGTAATAACTGTAATAACTGCTTGGGAAGTTTTGAGGGAGTCATTTTCGCCATATACGTAATACATATAATTATGTCTCAACCCAAAGTATGATATGCAACCAAACATACACCACCAGCAGTTATACACCGCACATCACAATCGGTAAACTCAATGCTATGGAATTTTCACAAAACACTGGCGACCTATGGTGCGGCATCCAGTTTGATTCCCTCAATCGCGGGTGTACGTCGCTCACCGAAATTAGCCGATAAAATTCAAATTTAAAATGTATTGTAGGTATATTATACACGTATACAATTAGTTAAGATGTTTAAACCGGGATAAGATTAATACATTTATTTAATATAATAAATTAATTACAATGAAATAAAATCACATCGAATATGCAGTCTTCTTCCGCAGTCTTCTACATGTCGTACCACGTTAGGACGAGAATTCATTAGGATCAGACTCCGTTGAAAATAAAATTTGGGACCCCTTTCGCTCGGGTGGCTAGCCTTGGTACATTTCCCGAACAAAATCTAGTTAAGTGGGTGATAATAGTTAATTGTATTTATTGTTACTATTGATAGTTATTGTATGGTTGTTTTGTTATTATTATTTTTATTGCTTTTCCAATAATATTTAATATACTACAGTTAAATCAAAATCATATGTTTTGTTTGGATATTTAATTTAAATCAATAAATCTAAAATTGCATTAGCAATAGTACTATCCCCATTCGCTAACTACTTTTGGCTCTGCTGTCCTGTCCCTTCCATGCGATGATATCTCAGTTGTTTCACACTAGGTGACGCTAGTGGGCAAACCAATGTACGCGAAAAGGACAAAAAATACACCTGTTCTCATGTACCATTTATAATCCTGATCTAACCTTAAAAGTAGAATGTTAAAAATAATTAACAGTTGTGATTTTTTGTGATATGGATATTTGTAAATAGTGGTTAAATAACGGGCACAATTGAGGGTTGCAGACAAAATGTAAGTACAAATTAACTGTCGTGGTACTGTTACTTTTCTAATTGTTGTTTATTTTTTGTCTAGGAAATCTGAATATTACGGAAAGCGTGCTGTTGTTCGGAGGAATACATCGAACCATCGCTTTTGGGTGAAAGCGAAAAGAAATTTAGAAATTCTTCAATTAATCAACCCCGACCAAAAGCATTTCCAGCCCCTCTGGTGCAAAACCTAGAAGGATTAAAACAACTGCGCATGCAACTGCGCAAGGCACCCATTTGATTTTCACAAACGCGTAATTTTAATCAGGAACCCTGTGGATATTATATTTTTAACGGGTAAGGTCGTATGGCGCCATAAATAATAATCCCACTGCCACCGTATTTGCAGCCGCTTGCAATTGCGAGCATGACGATGACGATCTACTGTGTGACCTGCGGGAATTAATTAAATCGAAATCATTAAATCGACACATGTCTAAATTATAACAAGGCAATATACTATAAATGCATTGCTAAAGCCATACACTGGATTTGCACGATTATTTAGTGAGGCAACTAATGTTTGCTCTCACTATTTGCCGATATTATTTTCAAGGAATACGTGTCATGTCAAATCAATTTCGGAGTACTTGTATCAGGGCTATCCGAGTAAGCCTGAGGAAGATGGATAGTGTTTAACTTTCTCCTACAAACCTTGGTGGCGCTTTGATGCACCGAAGAAATATGATTTATCCCGAATTTGTTTCAATTCTTAATCTATAAATATGAGTAATTATTAAATTCGTTAAAAGTTCTGTCATGAATTACGAATTTGATGTCTACTTTTCAGTGATCACATTTTGTGTTTACTTAAGAGTATCTTGAGAACACGCCTCTATGAGCGGATTCTAAAAATGTGGGTCCACCGTGAAAGCCACTTTTGTGTACCATTCGGCGGCAATGATTCAATTCTTTAAGACTTTTGGGATTCCTTTGACCTGATGTTCAGCCAGTAATTGCGAATTGTATCGGTCGCAATTATTGGCCCTTGTGTTACCTTCACCACATGCCACCACTGAACAATGTAAGTTTTTATTCTTACAATTAGCAGAGTATTAAGTCTATCCAGTTGTTTAATGAATGTTGAAGATGTCGAAATATTCTATTAATAAGTGACAACACAGTTGCTGTACAACATACCTCAAAATTACTGGGACCTAAAAGAATCAATGGCTATCATCTAACAACAAGGAATGGTTTAAGTAGTTTATACAATACAAACGTTAGGAAGCAAACATCAATTGGAATACAATAATAATTTACATGCGAGCATCTCCAATATTCAAGATCGAACATGGTTAATTAATCTTAACTAAATTGACCAATTTATCTACTAGACCAGCAGCATGCGGAGGAATAATATTTCGTCTTTGAGTGGCAAAATAACTGTCGCCTAATAAACTTCGTAAAATTAAATATAAATGTATATTCTAAAAAGTTTAAACAAAATAAACTGTAAAACGAATAATCCGTCCTAATATGTATTTAGAAATTAAATGAAGCAATCAAATAATAATGACCCCTCCATTTTGGTGGCAGTCAAGATGGTTGCATAAGTATATGCGCGACTCCATCGAAGAAAATAGTACACCCCTACAAACATATGCGGCGCTAATGTTTTTGTCCCCACCGGCGTCAAGGAAGTCGGTGATCTGTATATAATCTTTGATTGCGAATGTTAAAACCACAGATTATAAACCGAAAGCGGTGCCGTCATTGCTTTGGAATTTTCACGAAACACTAGCGACCTCTGTTGCTGCCACCAGTTTTGTTTGCTCCTCACATATGAGTGAACGGACCATGTGGCTCACCATTCCCTACAAGTGTATTTGTGGCTGCCTATATAACTTACAAATCCGCGTAACAATATAGATTCTCAGCACAATTGACTTGATAGACTCCGGAGTTAACAAAACGATCAGTGGGTAGTTTTAATTTGTTGTTAGTAAAGGATCTAAACGTATTTGTGACTAATTTTGTAAGATAAACTATCTAAAAATGGCACCTTTACGTATACTTTGGGCATTTGTTTTTGTGGTCGGGAAAAATGATTTAATTATTTTAAGTTTTAGTTTTTTTCTTTAAAATAACATCTACCAAGAGGCCTGTAGCGTCCTAGTAAATGTGTAAATGTTATTTTTGTGTACATTTCAAATATTTCAACCGGCGAGCAAACATATTT
>JAODAC010044757.1:0-11017 GCA_027575185.1 Mimaenictus wilsoni | reverse complement strand
CTACGGATCTGATTGAAATAATACAATCTATAATATATTAGAAGCTCCAGTGCTAATGGCAAAATTTTATTTTACGTTTTATTTTAAATGGGGCAATTTGATCTCGCTGCTGGAAGGCTCGCTGCTAACTTCTTATCGGTATTTTTTGGGATTTTTATTTGAAACATGTATAAGAAAAAATAATGGATGCTGTTAGGTGCATAATCTTCCTTAAATTTAATTAGAAATACGCAAAGTTCGAAAATCGCACCAAACTGCAAATAAAACAACGTATTCTTAGACTTCATCGAACCGTAATCCCCACTTATGGCCATTATCGCGCAATAATTGATTGCATATTCAATAACCCAATAACCACTCCTCACACAAATGCCAATTTCGAACGTTAATCTGCTATAAAGCAAACTGTCTCTCACCGTATCATCCACATACCAACATAAATCAAATACGCAAATATTGGGTGTGATGATACATTCTTTGTTCGCACCTAACAGGAAATAGATGCGATATATGCCAGCAAATTTAAAAACACACAGCCCAACAAAATCTACGTAAGTGGAAATCCAATAGACACATTAATCAAACTCCGATTACGCCATACAACATGCGCACGTGCTGGCACATGGATGCGAACAGGGTTTATTTCAGCAGGAAAAGAGAAGAGGATCAATTGGCCCGTGGCGGTTGGGGTGTCGGTAGGAAAATTTATCACGTTCGGCATTAATTGCACGAAAATCACTTAAAAATGTACCGCATCTCTCTCGCCCGCCCCAAACATGAGTTTCTCTCAACAAATTTCGGTAAATCGTGTTTGGCAAGCATGTTTCGACGTTGCTGTAAAAAATTACCTCCTGCTAAGTTTTAAAAGGAAAGTTATCGATGATTAAAATACCAATTTCCAAATTTTCGAAATCTACAAAACAATTATCGTCAATTAAGCATGAATTGAGAGTGCTGCTTGTAGATGAACATTTATTGTTTAGATTTCAAAGCAATTTAATCACTTTAAAAAAGTTTCCTTCAAAGTTTGCACAGTTTTGCCTTCGATTTCAGGATGTCGTCATGAAGAACATGAAATTGGCGAGGCATGACAGCAACAGACGTTTGAAGACTTCAATTTTTCGCTATTCCGCTATTTCTTGAAATGGAATAACATACATCTTGAGAATGCGTTCAAGTTGTAATAATAGTGAATCAAATAGCTATTTAGAAATAGAATTTAATTTATGTCAAATTAATCTCGGTATTCGCACCGTTAAAAACAAATTACAGCCATCTGAACGCTGACGTGGGGAAGAAAAACTACGCGTGAGTGGCACGTTCGCCAGAGTGTCATCGTCGAGTGCTCGCGACAGCACAGTTTGACACGATGATGGATATAACGTCACGTAAATGGCACGACGGACCATTTAGATCAATTTGCACAGCGACTTAACATTCGCAAGATCACCGGATGCTTGGGGCGGCGAGAGCGAATTCGGCGCAAACGCTCCGGAGTGTCATTCGTACCCAGTGGCGTGGCACACAATCGGTAATAGAATCACATGCAAACCGAAAACCTTGCAAACAAGTTTAGCGTATGCTATGCCATTCGTGATGGTCCGGAAAACGAATGGAATTTTGTACACTTATTTATTCGCGCGCGCATTGCATACGACTGAAAAGTGATTGAAAACTTGACATTTTCTTTTCTTCCTTTTGATTGATTGTTTTGTAAATACAAAAATACTATAAACTTGGTTGTAGCATTTCGTATTATTACTATAGAATGTTAAGATTCCTATAGTAAAAACTAAAAGTAGAATTATGTTAATATGTATAATTGTATAATATGCAACAAGCGTGGAATGATACTCATTTTTCACGAGTTTGAGAAATTGCAAGCCATAATAATGAGAAATGAATATTCTACTTTTTCTACGTCTATTTAGTGCGAAAATAATAATGAGCAGATTTAGTTTCATGGTTTCGGCGTGTATGTCGTCAAAAATTACAGGTTATCTATTTATTAGATCGTGCAGGCGCATCAGCGCGGCGCTCGCAGGTGCACGCAGCTATGTGACACTATGAACACATTTCCTCACCGGCTTGCCTAGAACTACGAGTTCTACCAGTATAGATATATACCAACCAGTAGGATATGTATGAAATTTCTTATTCAAAAACGATACTGAAATATGTACATTATTGAACATGTTTAAAAAAAGTTAATGGAAGTATACTTGACTGAATCTTCGACTTGTAAGTTTATTTTAGAAGTTTACATTTTACATAACATGTTTTACTAAAAACGCGTCTATCCAATTAGTACTTTTTTATTTGGATGGTTAGAATGTGTGCAAATAGTTACTTTTTTACGCATCAGCCTTTTCACCTCCCTGACAAGTAAGAAAAGTAAGAAAAAACGCCCGGGAGAGGCGAAAAGAGGCAACTCGAGAAGAATCCTGGCAAGGACTTCCCACCGGACGTGCTCCACCCAAACAAATCTCGTAATTTCGCGCCGTCCAAGTGGCCCTCCTCCATTCTTGTTAGTCTAGTCTCGAGAAATGTCTAGGCGTGTAGCCCATGCATTTCATTACCCTGTAACTCCGAACAGCGGACTTTCAGTCGGGTTATTAACTTGCGAATTAAGCAACGCAGTCACGTTGAGGCTAATCTAAGATGCAGTCCATCACACCGAGTCGTGGTCATATGAAGTAGAAATTACTTGACCAAATTCATGAGCTTTACTCACAGAGGACGAATATGGCACGGAATAAACTACTTCCTATGACCTTTATGTTATACATCAATCGCATCTCGAAGACATGGAGGCCTTCTACTCCGAACGTAATTAATGGTTGTATAACACGTGTCCGACTTCCCTCCCGCCTTTTTGTCGTTCCTGTTTCAACCAAGTTCATCCACGAGTTTGGAATAAAAGCTAAAAGTTGGATTGAAAGACAAAGGTGACAAAGGGTTGTGGAAAAAGAGAATTCACGAACAAAACCCCTCGCCAACATTTGATACCATCACGTACGATTGTGCTCAACTTGTCATAATATATTAGGCATCTTTGGATTTGAATTATTCATACGTGACATATTATATTTCTCGAAAGGAAATTTTATCTCTATGCTCTAGTTTCGCTAAAAGGGATGTTAATAAGTGATTTGCAAATAAATTGTGTTTTGGTTTTAAATCCACTAGAATTGGCATTGCCTGCCATTAAAATTGTTTGTGACAGGCCACACGGGGGCGGAATTGAGTAGCAATCGCATTGAATTCAACTTGCGTGAGCACACCGATGCCATTACGCATTGATTAATGATGAAATTTCCTGATTTTATTAAGAAATTCAATACTTGATCATTGTAACCACCACAAGAGGAATAAATGTTAATAAATAATAATGTACACATTTCAGTATAATTTTGATAAAGAAATTATTATTTCACACCTAGTAGTCATAGAAAAAATACAATGTACAATTCGCATGGAATGCCTTTTCCTCACTCGTAAGAGTTGCTCAAAATCTTGAGGAATGGTACCCTTTGTACCATTCCATGCTCGATGTACAATACACTATTTGTTGACTTGTATTGTATAATATACTCATCGATTTTGTTTGCAAACTGGCATACGTATACTACGGCTTGTCACATACGTACTGGAAGACTAGTTCTAGGCAAGCTAGTGAGGAAATGTTCAGTGCCACAAAGCTGTAAGGCGTCCGTCACATAGCCGGCGTCGCGAGGCTTCGCTTCGTGGTTTCCTTTGTCTGATTAATGTATTGAAAGGAGATAGGTTGATTTTTCGAGTTGCTTCAGCTCATTTTAAATACATCATCAATCAGGCATAGAAGCTGGCTGTGAGACGGCCCCTTAAGAGAGGCGAGCAGCTGCAGCGCGGCTTAAAGTTCATTAAAATTTCTCATATAAATGAATACTCTTATTTAAAAAAAATCGGTATTCCATGATTATTCTCAAAAAAAACGTATTCGAGCATTCCTTGCGTTTGGATTCCTCTGAAGCATGAAGCATTTTCTTTCCAGCTCTTGCCAAAATGCAACTGATTGTACAAAATTTTGATTTATAGATTCCACGAAATTGACTTTTATGCGCACCGTTTATATTCATAATACACAACTCTTGCTCATTTTCTTTTTTCAATTTTTAATCTTTTTTAATCTTCTTTGTGTGACCACTTTTTCTCCCTCTCTTTCTTCCTTGTCTGCATTCTTAATTTTTTCTTGTCTGCGGCTCTTTCTTTCCCAATTGAATTCCTTACTTTTCCTCTACTCGTTTCTACTCGTTTCTACTTGTTTCCTTGGAACCTCTACTTGGAACCTCCTTACTGATCTAGCCTCTTCTAGCCTGAAGTAGTGGCATAGCATGTTAGTCTTTGCACTTTGACATATCCTCATTGTTTAGTAACCAATAAAATTCGTAATTCATTTGCTCCCTACACATTCCGTGTTTCTTAGATTATGTCTGCGATTGCCTTGGTCCAAGTCATACACCCATATGTCACCACTGGTGACATACCGGGATTTCATGAGATCTACAGATTGTTAGACCTTTGTCGTAGAAGAGATATCCCCTCAGTAGTTGAGGTTAAACATACTAGATTTGAGATCAAACGTATTAGCTAAGCAAATTAAGCTAATACGTTTGATCTGTTCACTTCTGATCCTAAACAGATGTTCATAGGTGTGTATATCAAAGCAGGTATTCATTGTTGTTCGGTTGTTCTCTTCCGACATACATTTTAAGTGGCTATATGCTAATCCCACACGTGGAGCATACGCCAAATCGCCGATTCATATTGACATCATGCGTTGACTCTTCAGTTGATGGAGGGGTCGATGCAGAGTACTGTGCATGATTGCATTTAATAATTGCAATAATATTTCGTTATCGAATTTTATAACAATAGACTCAAAAAATCACTGGGAATTCGGTATATATCAATACTTTCAAAACAATAAAATCATTTTGTAAGTAAATATTAAGTAAATATACTCAAGGTAAGTAGTATTAGTACACGGGCATCGCGCCGTCGCACAGAGGTCCTGCCTAATAAAAGTTGCCGCATAAATATTTCTAATAGAACTGGAGTTGCAATTTTCAGAGTTTATTCCATTTGTTCTGAGTAAACATGAAGACATTTCATAGTTGAAAAATTAGGGGATTCATGAAAAATAGATAAAGAAATAGCACTAATTTAAAAAATTTAACGTAGAATTAGCGTGGAATGATACTCATTTTTCACGAGTTTGAGAAATTGCAAGCCATAATAATGAGAAATGAATATTCTACTTTTTCTACGTCTATTTAGTGCGAAAATAACAATAAGCAGATTTAGTTTCCTGGTTTCGGCGTGTATGTCGTCAAAAATTACAAGTTATCTATTTATTAGATTGTGCAAGCGCATCAGCGCGGCGCTCGCAGGTGCACGCAGCTATGTGGCACTATGAACACATTTCCTCACCGGCTTGCCTAGAACTACGAGTTCTATCAGTATAGATATATACCAACCAGTAGGATATGTATGAAATTTCTTATTCAAAAACGATACTGAAATATGTACATTATTGAACATATTAAAAAAAAAGTTAATGGAAGTATACTTGACTGAATCTTCGACTTGTAGGTTTATTTTAGAAGTTTACATTTTACATAACATGTTTTACTAAAAACACGTCTATCCAATTAGTACTTTTTGTATATCATTTTGTAAGTAAATATTAAGTAAATATACTCAAGGTAAGTAGTATTAATACACAGATATCGCGCCGTCGCACAGGGGTCCTACCTCATAAAAGTTGCCGCATAAATATTTCCAATAGAGCTGGAAAGTTGCAATTTTCAGAGTTTATTCCATTTGTTCTGAGTAAACATGAAGACATTTCATAGTTGAAAAATTAGGGGATACATGAAAAATAAATAAAGAAATAGCACTAATTTAAAAAACTCGTGGTTAGCATAGTCTGCAGGAATATATTTTAGGTAGAAGTGGCACACCTGATTCAGGAGAATTAGGCAGATAACTAAACGAAATTTCAACATGCTCAGGCTACCAAAAGGAGTCAAAGAAGCGAATTAAAATTAACAATGACCAAAGAGGGACCTTCTTGCATTTTGACTTCTAATCGCTGAATCGCGTTAGATATGTTCGCTTCCACTGAAACCAATGTAATACATCTCCGATTACCGTCCAGTGTGTTCAACAGTCAATGTCGGCAAAACATGGCCTGATGAAATACGAATTGGTACTTTCCTCGGAGTGATAAATAAAGTGATAGTTTCAAAGCAAACAGATCAACGGTTTAGGCTACTCTCACCAGTATTCACAAGAACACAATTATTTGTCTTTATAGAGAAAATTCAGTTTTAGATGTTTACCATTAATGCAACCTTAACTGTAGAATATAACTTCTTCAGTTTAAAAGGCTCTAACAACAACGAACCTAACCTAATTGTTTACGCAGATGCGTTAACATCTGCAGCGTACGCACATCTAGCAAATACTAATTATGGTTGATACTGGAGTAAAACCCACTTTTTGCATGCATCGCTACAAATTTTCGGAAAATACAATATTTTTAAGTGATTAAATACACATTTTAATAGTGGACAACCTTTATTGGCATATTACTTCCCCCCACCCCTTCCATTACATACATTCATTATAATAAGTAACAAGTAAAACTTAACATACTAAATACTATCAAGCAAAAATTGATTGAATAAATACCATTTTAACAAAAAAAAAATTATTTTAGGTAGAAGTGTCACACCTGATTCAGGAGAATTAGGCAGATAACTAAACGAAATTTCAACATGCTCAGGCTACCAAAATGAGTCAAAGAAGCGAAATAAAAATTAACAATGACCAAAGAGGGACCTTCCTGTATTTTGACTTCTAATCGCTGAATCGCGTTAGATATGTTGGCTTCCACTGAAACCAATCTAATACATCTCCGATTACCATCCAGTGTGTTCAACAGTCAATGTCGGCAAAACATGGCCTGATGAAATACGAATTGGTACTTTCCTCGGAGTGATAAATAAAGTGATAGTTTCCAAGCAAACAGATCAACGGTTTAGGCTACTCTCACTATTCACAAGAACACAATTATTTTTCTTTTTAGAGAAAATACAGTTTTAGATGTTTACCATTAATGCAACCTTAACTGTAGGTTATAACTTCTTCAGTTTAAAAGGCCCTAACAACAACGAACCTAACCTAATTGTTTACGCAAATGCGTTAACATCTGCAGCGTACGCATATTGAGTATATACTAATTATGGTTGATACTGGAGTAAAACCCACTTTTTGTATGCATCGCTACAAATGTTCAGAAAATACAATATTTTTAAGTGATTAAATACACATTTTAATAGTAGACAACCTTTATTGGCATATTACTTCCCCCCTGCCCTTCCATTAAATACATACATTATAATAAGTAACAAGTAAAACTTAGCATACTAAATATTATCAAGCAAAAATTGATTAAATAAATACCATTTCAACAAAAATAATCAAACCCGCTAAACTCCTTTTGTACTTTCACTCCCTATCCTTATTCCGGACTCCTTCTGCCCGGCGTTTTCCTCCTTCAGGGGGAGGCGTCAGATTGAAGGTACCTAAGGATCTTCAATCTGACGCCTCCCCGTAGTTGATGGTAGGTAGGCGTCCATTCCGCGCTGTTTCCTTCCGCTTTGTCATCACCTTCAAAATTGCCACCCCCTTCCATCTTCACTCAGCCACTCTTTCACTCCCCCTTGTTCCCCTGGCAATCACGCGCCCACTCCTCTTTCATTCCTATACAATCACTCCCAACATGCTCCCGGGAATCCCTCCCCCTTCCACATAGGATGACATATTCATCTCCCATCCACACCTTTCCCTCTCTTCCGATCCACACCGTGCTCTAACTATCAATCTTTTATCCGCCACATTCAGCTCTCTATCGTCAATATATCTGGGTCATATCCCGATTGTCTGCACTGCTTGGTATAGTGAGTTATATGTGCTTCCTTCGATATTTTTTTGTCGTTCCTGCTCCTCTACCTCCCCTCCTATCGTTCCGACTTTCACGTTTAACTCATTCCTTACCAGCAACCTACCCACCGCCACCTCTGATAATCCTACCGCTTCATACGCCTTTTCCCTATCACTAGCCCAAGCACTCGCCGACCTCCTTGCACATAATTCTCAGATATATTTAACCATTCTCTCATCACCCATTCTATTCACCCATTCTTCACATCTTGCAACCCTATAGATACTCTTCCATCTCATTGACCATCTCCCTGTTTCCAGCAAAACTATATAACTTGGTGTGGATCTTTCCAGGTTCAGAGGGTCTTTGAGAAACCAAGTTTGTTCTTTCTCTATAATCTCCCAATTCTCGCATGCCCCATACTTCAACACCATACATCAGCATTGGCTGCACACAAGTATCCCATACTCTCAGTGCAGTTTCCCAGTTATTCCACCATACATTCTCCAATTTCCGCTTAATCCTGCCCCATGCGCACCATGTTCTGCCTTGCATCCACCTCACATGCTCATTCCATTTTCCATTGTATATAAACAGATATCCTAGATGTTTGAAAACGTACACTCTCTCAATAATTTTAATATTATAATTTAATTTATTCTTTAACATTTTAAGGACTTTTTTGGGTATGTCTTATAGAATAAAGAATAAATTCTTTGAATTTACGCGATAATTTTCCTTTAATTGAAACCTCAAGCCATGTTGTAAACACAATCACTTCAATTAACTTTGTTCTCCTTAGAAAATATCCTTCAAACTTGTAGGAAACTGTGTAATATCAATTTGGGTTTTCCTGGCAAGCTTAGCGGGCAAATTGAGAAATGTTATAACAACATTAATAACTGAAATGTCTAAAGCAAATAAGCTATCCAATTCTGGACTAGTGTCAGACATCCATTTGACATACTTGCAAATCGTTGCCAATCTAGTTATATGCTGCTGTCATTGTGGGCGCGAAAACAGGATTTAAAGTTTTAATGAACTCATAAATCCAGCGGCACGTTGAAAAGCGCCTGCACAAAACAGAACTTTGCCTTTAAACTTTACCACGTATTGGAAAAATATTTCGCGGAAGCCTTCAATTACTGGCCGTTGATATTTTTTTAATTCAAACTTGAAATTAAATTAAGAAAAACCCCGATTCATCGCTTTAATAATCTTTCGAAATCGTTACAAACGACTGGTAATTATTCTTCCATACTTGGGAAACGCTCAACCTAGTTCCAACTTATTTCCGGTCGCTATTAATCTGAATAATAGAAAATTACAATGAAAATTAATTACGGACACCGAGTAATTTCGCCTCTTATTCTTCCTATTCGTCATTTGCATAAGGCGACATTTTTCGCTCGTCCGCTGATAATTTTCAGCCACGAGCAGTATCTCGAAGCTTTAAAGCATTTTATTCAACGCGTGGAGGGACAATATTTTTTCATTGCTCTTGTTTGCTTTAATTCGTTCGTGCGGCAACTCGTTCAGTGACGGCGTGCACGCTATTCCGTCGCCTTCAGCGCACACAATAGTGGGTTACATCCCTTTAAAAAAGGGACGCCACTCTCACCTGCGAGAAGCTCACCATTTCACGTCATTACTTAAAAGATTTCGCCATTGTCTCTTTTTATCAGCGTCCTTTTTTTAAGGTGCTGGTTTTTCATTATTATTTTGTAATGACTACCGCCGACTGCGCGCGAAAGCACTCTCCAGCTTCCAGCATCCCCCGAACGTAATAGACGCGAAGGGGATGCGCAAGGCGAGCAAGCATTCGTGCCGGCGATGTAATTTTGTCTCGGCGACATGAAGGATAACTATTAAAATAAACCCGTGCGGTGCGCCACTATGTGATTACGTCAAAATGATGATTAACATAATACAATTACCTAAATTACCTTCAAGAATGCCACTGCAGGCCTTGGTATTTTTATATGTTCATTATTGTATTTTCAATGAATTTCTTCGGTGTTTAAATACTATTTCATTGTTTATTGCATATTATTTTGATGATTTAATCTATTCAAGCTTTCAAAACTTTGTTATCTCTCTGAATTGAATTCTTCTTCCTAACTCTCTTACGAATTCCTTAAACTTTCCCAGGTAAATTTCAGCTCAGTCCATCCTCACATCTTTTGTTACTACGTTTTCTCCTTCTTCGTAAAAAGAATTAAAACTTTCACAGAGCATTCATTACATACATTAAAATACAATGTATAGTTTATGATAAATTTAGTTTAGACAAATTCAGTAAAATTATAATTCAAAAATATGAATTAAAATATGTTTTATCGAATAATGGAATGAAATTTATATTACCATACATCAATTCCATAACGACCCAATAAATTATGAATTTATTAACTGCCATTGTTAGTATTCATATAATTATTCATTTTTACTCAATTATGCTGCATTCAATAATTTTGATAAAATTGATAAACTGGATACGCAAGTAATTTTCTGCGAAAAAAAAACGACGTTTGTGCTGTTGATCATACAACTGAAGTAAAACTTGTTCTATAGTGGAATTTTCACCATCAATTTATTATGGTAAATTCTTGAAATGATAATACAAAAATATGACAATATAGTAGTAGTTGGACCTTTCTTGGCATTCATCTTTTACACCATTTTACATTTTATAATCCATAACAATAAGACAAAATAAAGTAAATTAAGTAATGTGCAATTATCATAATTTTTGAAAATACTCAGGTTTCCGGAAACTACATATGCTTCGCCATCCGTGGTATTTCATCCCACCCTCCCTATTTGGTCAGCCCTCTCCTCCGTTTCCATTTCTCCTTCAGAATTTGCCTCAGTATTGTGACACTCTCCCCTAACTCTCTTACTCTAACTCCCTTACCTTCCCCCTCTTACATCCCAAATCATTTACCCCTTCGCAGACACACAGATGCTCCCAGGTATCCACCCCACCTCGACATAACACACATTCCATATATTCATTCCCCA